>JADLZL010001611.1:0-103991 GCA_015844335.1 Chrysopogon serrulatus | reverse complement strand
TCCGGTCCCTCACTGGAAAGGGCTTGTCTTTGGTCTTTGTCGATAGTCCCGCCGTGCCTCTAGGACATCTCCTAAGGTACCCAGCCACTCGTTGGATCATGGATTTATCGGCCGCGTGTGAGTTCTTTTTGGGGGTTGAATTTGGGACACTTGGTCAAAAGTTTTGAAAGAAATTTTAGGCTCCCATTCACCCCCCTCTGGTCGCCACTCTCGGTCCTTCACAATTTGAGAGGGGTCCCTTGAATGGATCTACCTCTTAGAGTAGCTATCTAGTCTAGAATTAGAGAGAGAAGTTGAGAGTGGAGTTTTGGAGGAGTTCCGGCCTGTCGGTGCTTCTCTTCGGCTGTATTCTCTGGGATCAAGTCCCCTCGCCCGGGACTTGCTTCTAAGGTTCTTTAATCATCGTCTTCTTATGTAAGTAACTTTGTATTCATATTGGTTCTTCCAGTTCACAATTCTTTTGAGTACTTTAGTCTATATGACGCTATAGATTGAAGTAGTAATATAGGTGTAAGCGTGGCACTTATTCTAGATTACTTGTGAATGTCCCCTGTCTTTTCGGTAGATGGTAGTTCGCAAAGGTGATTTATAGCTTCGTTGAATCCTCTGTAATCCATCACCTGTTAAAAGGCTTGGCAGCCATATATAGATGCTGGTAGGGGAGAACTCTGAATTCTACCCCTATTCAAGTTATCTGGCCGTGTTAGAACATTAGAAAATATCTTTTTACTGAGATTCGACGTAAACGTAGTTTTAGTGATCTCCTCTTATCTCTATCTAGGATTGATTTCTACTGGTTAGGTTGGTTCGTAGTTATACTCGCATGTTTTCTTGTGGATACGATATTTAAAACCTCCGGGTGAAGTGCTACATCGGTATTATATCTGTGCGCTTGCGGATAGTCATATTTTCTTGTGTGCATTTAATTTATACCAACACTTAGCATTATCAATTTTCAATACATTATTTCTATGTGCTACTAAAAGTTCTAAACCAGAGTGTACTGATAGTTGTATAGATTATGCAGATGGCGAAAGGACAGGTGGGCAAGTGGGATCACAACCAGGGCATGTGACCTAACAATTATGCAAAGTGTAGTAACACAATAGTTCCGGTTTTTGCGTCAATCAACAATAGCACGCACATTTTGGACATTGATGCTCCACACAAAGTTTTAGTGACAATTTATTCTGATTTAGTGTTGTGATGGTAAGGATATAGGCCAAGCTCCTTTCAGTTCCAATATTGAGCTCCTGATGAGGACGATCTGTTTGATTACATGTTCATGAAGTATATATATTAGAATATGAATAAAAAACAAGGACAAGTATTAGTTGATAATGAAACACTTACATTGCGTAGGGAATACAAAGAGGAACAACATAAACATCAAGGTTCCACACATGTTCATTCAATTCCCCGTTGGATTGTGAATAGTCTTATCTAAGCGACCTCTCACAATCGTTGCTTCAGGAGTTGAATGGCACATATATACACAAAAACCACACAGAGTGACATGAGTATAGGAACATCACATTTCCTATACCATCTACAACTATTCATACTATCATCCTATTTTTTAGCCCGAACAGGAGTTAATAATAATTTCATTTATTACGCCCCTATATTGACAACTAGATTTATAGCATGAGTAAAATGCCCACCAGCTAGATCTCCTTAGTGCTCGAGAAAATCCTAGTTGTGGGAAGCCAAACTTATGAATGGAGGCAAATTGGAAAGAAAAAATTGATTAGTGCTAATTATATTAATATAATGTACCAATTAATACAGTTAGTAACTACTGCATTCATTTTTCTTTTCTGGTCATATTTTATTTCGTTAGGACAAATAGATAATTAGTCTATATACATATGGGATATAAAAGTTAGTCATAATACAAGTATATTTTTTAATATGATTCAATCGACACTACATTTATATGCTTAATCACATTTGGCTTGTTGCAACAATATTAATCACATTCCCACGTGCCGTGGGTTGGTTGCCACGGCAAACATCGTTGTTCGTCGAATGTCACTCAATGTAGATCTTCGGTTGCTTCAGTGGACTCAAGAATGCAGGAAGACACGCTGATGTATCCCTATTCGGGCTATTGGAGCCCTACTTCGAATAGCGGTTTGTTCTTTATATTTGAGAGCACCCAGATTGGGGGGCGACAATGGATAGAGAGAGATTTGGCACGGGATCACTCAGTTCTATCCTAGGCTTGTCGGCGATGTGGTTCTTCCCCAGTAGGGGAGAAGAACAATTGAGAGGGATGCTCGACTGTCACTCGGGTATGCTCTGCCCTTGGTGGCCAAGCCTGGAATGGTGAATGGAGTGTTCTGTTTTGGCCTCTCCTATACTGCTAATTATTCGTCACCACAGAGGACACACATAAGCCGATTTATGTGAGAGAAAAAATACTGTTTGAACGGCCGATAAGCCCGACCGATAAGACAAATAAACATGACGACCGGGCTTTGAACTGGTTTGACACGAGAGAAGCATCGGTGCATGCAATTTTTGAAAGAGTAATATATTTAGGAAAAAGTTTTGATCTTCGTGATCTTGGTTTAGCTTAGATAAATTTCTATCCAATGATACAAAACATTAATGCTTTGATCAATTTCTAATAAACAAATCCAAATAAATTATACTCCCTTCGTTCTAAATTATAAGTCGCTTTAATTTTTTTGGTACATCTGTTATGCTATGTATCTACATATAATAATGTGTCTAGATATATAATAAAATGAATGAAAAAAAGTCAAAGCGACTTATAATTTAGAATGGAAGGAGTAATAGTTTTCAGGAATCCAAAGCTAAATTTGACATGCCACCGTCAAACGAAGAGGTTCTCCACATGCTAGCCCATTGTGATGATCCCAGAACTTGCGATAAGATGCACCCATGCATGCCCCAGCGAGAGCAACTCTCAATCACTATGAAGGTGGGTACATGCCTGAAAATTCTCGTCTTTTTCTTCTTCTTTAGCTTAGCATATTTCGATCGATACTTATTGGTTTATTCCGCATCACGTGTTCGGTTAGATAAGGAAGGCTTGAAACAAGACCCATTCCACATGGATGGGCCAGACTAGGATTTAATTCTGGCCCAACTGAAAATGGTTGTTCGATTAATTTAGGATTGTGGTCAGGTCGCTCTGGACTTTTTTCTATCTCACCTTGCTGGATCGATGCCCGGCCTCCTACCCTTTGGAACCAACCCACTGGGCGACGATGCATAGGTGACTAGTATTCAGTAAACCACTGGGATTCACTTGATCCGGTCAAAAAAAGAACAGGCATGTTTTCAACCTTGAACAACTGAACGAGGTCGGCATTCGGAGTACTATAGCCATCCTCATTTTCTGTAGACATGTATAGGACTACCAGGTTTGCTTCAGATGTCGTGATTTGGTGTGATTTGGCTGAAGCACTCAGTTTCTGAATTTTGTTTTCTAGACAAGTGTCACCGATGATATATGGCAGAGTTCGGTGTAAACAACCTAGTCACACAAATGTAGGATGATATTCCAAATTTATTTTATCATTAGGAGATTACAACTAGCTAGCAACATAGAAAGTCACATCGATAGTTACTGTTGCACTCTCAACGCTTCTGACACTCTTAATCTTAGCCCACAATGGTACATACTACTTCATATTCTATTTTTAGCAGCCTGATCGAAAGCAGCGTCTGTAATAGTTCGCGTGCCATATGCTAATTTGTTTCTTCATTTCCTGCGATACGTCGTCGTACGAGGTACTACCAAGTAGTAGCTCAGCTCGATCAGGCCTCCGACTCTGGCGGTGACGGAGGCGTTGGGGCAGGGATAGGGAGGATGCCCTTCTCCTGGAAGCATATGACGGTGTCGTACAGGGCTTGCGCCGCCGGAGTGAACTCCAACCCCAAGTCCCTCAGCCGCTGGTTGGATATCTTGTACGGCTGCTTCCTTGGGTTCACCTCATCAGAGCACCTGCATGCGATCGATCGATGCAAAGGCAATCCAGCAAGAACAACAAGTTAATACAATAACATAAGTACATGTTCTAAAGCATACTATTAATAATAATTACAATACACAGGGATCGGTGGAAAATCCTCTGGAGAACGGCAGAACGCATCAAAAAGTTGAAAGTATTTTCTGCACGACTTTAGAGTACCGTGTCAAGCAAAAGGCAGTTAAGATATGCTTGACCACAGAAGACTAATTGATTTTTCCAGGGAAGATCGACCACGTCGTCGTTGATCTTAACAGTAACAAAGAATGCTTAAAAAGGTTTCTAAGTAGCATTGTTCTACTGTACTAGCCAAAGAAGAGTATATGTAAATCTTAGCCAATAGCCATTGGACTTGAACAAAAAGGGCGAAAGACTGGGCAAAAAATTTCCCAGTCGGTTATGCAGTATCCGCTACGTAACTCCACCGCCGATGCTTTTCACCCTTGACAAAAGATACACCCGCAGCGCACATCCCATAACCAAATTCTCACCTCATCAGATTTTTTTTTTCCAACATAAATCAGCACGTGAGCACTATCCATTGACAATTTCACGTGTTCCAATTTTTTTTTCCATCTTAATTTCCACACTGCGCAGCTTGATCAATTCTCAAACGAAAGACAGAGACATGCACGCATGCATGCATGCACCGCACCTCTCAAAATTAAAGCAAGCGTGCACGCGTGCGTGCAGCACGATCGACGACACACAATCTAAAGCTAGCATGCATATTATTGACGCAGAAGTGACCAGTGACGAGAACTGAGCACTGAGTGCTGACCTTTCCGGGACGGGGTACTCGGGGAAGAACTTGCGGAGCGTCCTGACGACGTCCTCGCGGTGGAGCACGGCGTCGGCGCAGATGTACCGGCCGGCGGCGCTTGGCGCCTCGAAGACGCGGACGTGCGCGTCGGCGGCGTCGCGGACGTGCACGTACGCCTGCACGGCGTTGGCGAACGTCGCGACGGAGCCGTCGAGGTACTTGAGCACGTGCGTGAGGCTGGCGTTCACCGCCGGCTGCAGCGCCGGGCCCTGCACCAGCACGGGGACCACCACCACCAGGTCCACGCCGCGTCTCGCCGCGGCCTCCCACGCCGCCCGCTCCGCCGCCGCCTTCCCGTAGCAGTACCAGTTCTTGGTCGCCTTGCAGAAGTCGAGGTCGCTCCAGCACGACTCGTCCACCACGGCGTCCGCCGCGCGGTTCGGGTCCATGGCGACCGCGCCGATCGAGGACGTCAGGACGACGCGGCGGACAGTGCCGGACTCCGCCGCCGCGTCGATCACGTAGCGCGTCCCCGTCACCGCTGGCTCCACCATCTCCTCCTGCATGCAATGAAACACGGTCACCGCTGCTACTATGAGCTGCCCATGCATGCATGCGAGCGTGCCAGCCATGCCGTGTGAGTAAACAAACAAATCACTCACTGAGGAATGGGCCTAACTTCAAATGGTTGCGGTTTCATTCCTCCCCGGGAGTAGATTTTAGTAGTATTATTATTATTTGAAAACAATTGAGACAATGATCACGGTTACCAAAATTAGCCGTTTGCTAGTTTTTTTTTAAAAAAAATAGCCGTTTGTTGTGGGGAGTAAATGTTTTTACTGAGATTTTGGATGATTCTTCCACCTTCCCAGTAATAATGCATAATAAATACCTGCAGTAGATGCTGCTGTGTATGGTCCCTACTGGATTACAGGAGAAAACGTACGTTTTCTCCACAGTCCGGCCGGGTTACGTGACAGCATGTACCGTGATCGATCGATGGATCTCGTATATCCATCCGTATTCATCAAGTAGTAGTATACTGTATACACACGGAGTATGTACTAGGACGTACCGGATCGTCGGTGACGGGCGACGCGGTGTGAAAGACGCCGTGGCAGCCGGCGACGGCGGCCCGCAGCGCGTCGTAGTCGAGCAGGTCGGCCTTGCACAGCGCCAGCCTCTCCGCCGCGCCGGGGAGCGCCCTCAGGTGCGCGTTCTTCGCGTCGTCTGCCTCGTCAGACAAACAAGAACATCTGTGTCATCAGCAACAACGACGACGACCACCTGACGACGATAATAGATGGGATCTACGACGACGACGTCGTTACCCTTACCCGGGTTGCGCACGGTGCCCCTGACGGCGTACCCCCTCTCGAGCAGCAGCTTGACGATCCACGACCCGACGTAGCCGCCGGCGCCGGTCACGCACACCGTCTGCCCGCGCCCCGGCGCCTCCACCTCCGCCGCCGCCGCCGCCGCGTCGTCGCCGCCCAGGACGGTCATGTCGTCGCCGCCGCCGCCGCGCGCGTGGTTACTGGGTCGCTGTTACTACTTACCACAGACAGGGCTCTGTCGTCGTCCTGTGCCTTGTCTTTAATCCGCGTCTCTATTGCTGTGTTCGGTGTGTGTGGGCTATCTATTTATAGGAGGGAGGACCGGCAGGTGTGTGTGTGTGTGTTTGGTAAGACCTGGCCCAGAGCTGGATCGGAGTTGGTAGCGGCCCGGGCCTCCAGTCCAGGGCTCCAGGCTCCAGCTCAAGTCAAGTGCCGCGTAGTGCGTTCCATCCCGTGCGCAAAGCAAATCCACATCCAAAGAGTCGAGAGAGCCCCCACAACCGCACAAGTTTGGCCCCCCGGCTTAGGTTAGGGTGTGATTTCCGGCGCCGCCACCGCCGCCGCCGTTCGGTGTCTCCACTGCTGGTCCCCCTTCCTCCTCCTCCGGCATATCGCCGGAGGTCGGAGGGAGTGGGGATCTATTGTTTTCTAGTAAGTTTTTTCTATTAGATTGAATCTTTAGGTTTAGGGTTTCTCCATGCCAAGTTTTTTGGTATTAGAGTTTTATCTCTTCCTCCTGCTCTTCTCCGGCAACGGTGAGGATGTGGGGTGGAATCGTCTTCTCTATGGCGGACATGTTCAAGATGAAGGCGGCATCTACGGCATCAGCATCTTCATCGACATGACGACATAGAGACTTATGTTTCCAAACGGCGGCATCAAGGCGGAAATGATGCCGCCACCATGGAATAATTTTCTCCGGTCTCTTCTTCGTTTTGTTGTGGTTGGATCTGGCCACCATGAAGGGCTAGAGAGAATAATTTTCAGATCAGTCTTCCTCGTTCTTCGGTGGCAGAAAGAAGAAAAAGGAAGACAGAAGGAAGAAGAAGAAGTTTCTCAACTCCGCCTGCCGCAGAAATGTTGGCCGTCCGTTGGGCATCTATGCCTGGCCAAAACAATTGTTGCCGAGTATTTGCACAATGCGAGTTATCCGCACAAAACGTCAAATAGGTTTGGGTTTGAGATTTGGAGCTATTCACGGCGTGGGTACAATTTAGATAAATTTCTGGATATTTGTGTAATCCGAATAAGCGTAATGTGTTGATGTACCCAGCTATTATCTAATATAATTCTTCTTTTGTCGAAAAAAAAAAGTCAAGTGCCGCGTAGTGTATCTAGCTAGCGTGACAGGATCCGTCCGGCCGGGATACCGTCACGACATTGACGTGGTCTGCGCCCTCTCTCCTGGCTCTCACTCAGTCAGGTCAGATGCCACTGTGGCCCGGTGACAACAGCCGGACGACTTGTAGATCGACTAGGTCTTCTGGGTCCACTTTTGGTAGACACACGGATGTTTTAATTTCACCCCAGGCCACATATGTAAACTCCATCCAAGAGAGTAGTAGGTAAAGAAGATTGGGTCTAAAATCTGTTTTGAGATTCTGTAAAAAAAAAAAAAAAAGTAGCCCCCCAACCACCCCCCCCCCCCCCCAAAAAAAAAAAAAAAAAAACAACACCACAACCACAACAAATATACTTTATTTTGCATTCTCTATTTATTTGGAAAGTTCCATGTCAGTTCATTTACGAACGCGGTTCAACACTTTGTTGTGTTGCTGTGGATCTGATCTGATCGGCTTTATTTGGCACCGTCGCCCTGTCTCCCTTGGCCGTGCATGGCTGGACGATTCATTGGTGAATGATACGCTTTGGCATCTCAACGTGCGACCGACCACATTACCATAACGTGAGGATGCAAATCTGTTATACACTCCCGAAAGGAAGCACAGCTCTCTCTTATAATTAAATAATTTATTTATTTACCCAATAAAAAGGAAACTGGTTCCTTTGTTTTCAGGCTTTAGATTAGAGTCGCTTGCAGACATTAGCAAAAGTATACGCGCACACACATACTCCTTAAAAGCAGCTTGATTTATACAGCCTTCTTCACTCCTTCAGTTTCACCTTTCACTCGGAGTGGTAGCTCTACCTCAGCCCCTTCTTCTTTTCCGGAGGGAACCATCAACCGTTGGTGATGGTGATTGGTTGATCACGCGCCCGTCTATTTCAGTGCTCATTGTGGTTGTCGCCCCGGGAAATCAACCAGCAGAGCCGGAGAGCAGGCTTGGTTGGACGCAAGGAACAGCTTGTTGCTGTACTACTTGTTTCGGTTACACGATACATAGTATAGCTTCGGCTTATCCTGAATTCCTAATCACCTTTTGTAACTTGCAAGGCTTGTAAAGCCAACCTAGAACTGCACTGCTTCTTAATGATCCTCTGTTAGCTGTCCAGTTTCCCCTGAACTGCACTGCACTGCACCACTAGAACACCATCACTGCACCACTAGGACAATGGCGGGCAACGTCACCTGCGTTCTTGCATTGCTTCTGGAATGGAAGGATGGATGGGGACAAGCAACCACCACCGCGCCACCAACCCCCAAGTCGCCGTCGCCGACTCGCCGTCGCCCGCGTACGGAGACGCTGTTTTCTTCTTCAGAAAGAGGAGAAATTAAACGTCGTCTCGCTAAATTGGGCGTCTCCCCTAAACCCTTTAAAAATAGCAGGACAGCCCTGACTTCGCTCGTCCCGTCGCCGTCGTCAGAGCAGTAGTCTGCTCCGACAGGACTCTATCCCATTAGAATTCCAACAGCGAGGAATAATGTGGATTTGGATTACTCTACACGAGCTCTGGTCGACCCGGCTCAGCCGGCCAATTTCAATTCTCCGTTCTGCACGGCTCTCTTCACTGATGGATTGATCCAGGCTGGGCCGCAGTATATACTTAGCGTTGAGCTGGGCCTGGACCTATCTTTTAGGCCTATCAGCAGAACCCAAGTCTTGGGCTGGGCCTGGACCTGTCTTCAGAGAACGGCACCTTCAGTGCCGTGTAGTCGTCCTCGTACATCCCACCGAACGCAGGCTTTGCGCAGAGTTCGTCCCAAACGCAGCAGGCAGCAGCATCAACGGATGATAGGGGACTCGTGTGATAGTTTAGGAAAATTCGTACTCAGCTACTGTACCGTGTAACCTAATGGAATTCATTCAGGGGAAAGGCGCAGGCTGATCGCAAGATTCTTGACACTAGTGGTTTGGGCGTTTGGCCGTTAAGCAGAGCCGCCAAAAAGGATTTGCCCAGTTCATCGAGTTTCAAGTCAAGCATACTAGTTGCCAAGTCTGTTACAGAAACGAGGGGATTACCCCAAGATCAGAGCCAGCTGGACTGATAACCGAACAAAGTTCTCTAGCTTCATGCCATACACTGCAGCACAGCACATTGTGATCAACACGAGCCAGCTAAGTTAGCAGCAGCTCGCCATCCTTCACGTTTGGCGCTTTGGACCAGGCTCCCTCCTTCCTCTGTACAGCCTCCGCCGCCGGCCGCCGTGAGCCCTGCCGCCTACGAGACCGAGTACCGCCGGTTCCTCGACGACGAGCTGGACGACTTGGACTCCAGCGGCTTCGCAGACGACCGCGGACTCGGCGAGCTCCCGGACGTGTCCGACGACCCCTTGCCCACGCCGGCGGCGGCGGTGGCCTCCCCGGGCAGCTTCGCGCTGCCGCCGACCCACAGCCTGTCGAAGATCCTCCGCGACCGCGACGACAGCGACAGCCGGCTGCTCTGGTTGGCCACGCTGCTGCTCCGCGCCACCAGGCGCCGTCCGTCGTCGCCCGCGCCCTGGAGGTGGTCGCCGCTGCCCAGCTTCAGGCTCCCCAGCTGCCTCTTCAGCGCGCCGGGGGTCGGGGCCTCCGGCAGTGCGTGGCCCCCCCTTCCAGTGCTCGTCCTCTTCCTCCTCCGCCAGGCGCGCCATGCACCGCGCCACGCTGACGTTGGGCGTCGCCGCGGCGGCGGCGGCTCCCGCCGCGCGCAGCTGCTCGAAGAAGAGGACCTGCACCACCACGCGCAGCGGGAGACGGTCGTTCTGCGCCGCGTGGATGCATGCCCCCTTGGACAGCTTCTTTACGTCCATCAGGCTTGAGATCTTCCTCTTCTCCATCTTGGGTAGCCCGGGATGCAACTGAAAATCACAAGGCAAAACAATTTTAGTGCACGTCAAATGAAGAACTATACTGTCAAATGGCTGCTGTAACACATACCTTCAGAAATACATCAATAGCAGTGTACAATCCATCATGTGTTTGCCTGGCTGTTTCAGGCATGGAAGTCGCCAAATCCACGAAGCTTGAAACGGACAGATTTGGGTCAGAGGCAACTTCAGCTATGTACCTATCCACCAGCTTGCACAATGCTAGCAAAGATTCACTGTCCACATTCGTCTCAAACACCTCTTGGTCAAGGTTGTTGAGGAAAATCCCATCTTCAGCTACCCCGGCGTGGCTCATGTACCTGCTGATGAGTGTCTGAACTAGCTGAACATCATAAACGGTCTGTGCTGGAGGCTTGGAAGGAATCAGAAGATCATTGACCGAGGCCTTGTGGAGCTGCAACACAATCCTGTCCATGAGTTCTTCCTTCAGGAGCTCTCCAGCACCAATTAGGACAGTAACTTTCAGCAGCTTCAGGAAGAAACCGCACGAGATCCCTGAGGATCCCTTGTCCGAAGGCAAAAGCCAGATGATGGTTTCAAGCAGATGCTTGTAAGCTTCAGAGTAGGCGTCGTCTGCCAGCGTGTCACAACATTCAGGAAGCCATCTAGCAGCATATGCCTTCAGTGCTTCTCCAATAACATCAGAGGGGATCCTCCCCCTCGACTTAATTGCAACCATGACACGCCTATAGAGGTCTACATCAAGTTCACACAGATCTTCAACCCACCAGTCCTTAGGAACCCCCTGTGAGCTTTTGCGAGCTTCAACTATCTCATCAGAGGATGCAGATTTCCTGTTGTAGGTGTATGACCACACAACATTTGATGGGTTAACAGTAGCTTTGGTAGCAATGGAATCTATGCATCTACCGACCAGCTTAAGCTCCTCTGACCATGGTAATAATGCATCAGTGGTCTGTAGTGCTATGATTGAGTCCTTCCAGCTCCTGAAGATGCCGGAATTCAGGAACACCTCAATCTTAAATATCAGGTTGCTCTTCTCAACATCCTCGGTCATCCCAAGGTACTCCGCTGCACACCTTGCGGCGACAACATTGTATGCATTGAGGGTCACCACCATGCCATAGCAGAACTTTGCACAGATCTCAAAGGTTTTCACTCCACCAGGAATGTCTTGTATGACTACTTCATCAGTGCCATTCTGACTAGCCTCTATTATCAGCCTTTGTAACAGACTACTCTTGGAAAGAAGAGGGAACTGCAAAAAGGGACAGCAAAGTGACCAAACATTCAGAGACTAATCTACTGAAATTCTTACAGCCAAACAGCCATATAATTGGACAGTACACATCTCTAGATTTCCTGTAGCATTATCTGTCAATATATTGAACATGAGAACATTTCTTAATTGCATGGCACGGCATTGCTGTCACCTACTCGTAGCAGAATATCAGAATGAAAGGTACTCATGGGAATTGAAGCATGATCTAAAGAAACCATGGGAAAGATTCCGAAAGCAACAAAGATCCAAATTACAAGTGGCGCCTGATTAATGAAATACGGGTACGAACCCGCTCGTGAAAAAAAAACAAGTGGCGCCTGACAAAAGATGTTACTATTGCAGCATCTTCTAGTGTGCTGATAGCTGTATGTTGGCGGATTCATTGTTTTAGCTCTCAAGTACACAAGTAGCTTAGGGCGAAACAATCAGCGATTTCACCTACTTAGGTTCATATCTTTAAGTAAAATGGTACGGGATTACCTTGTGCAGATAGAACCTTGCATCGTCCACATGGATGACGATATCTGACGGAAGGTCTGACAGCACGTATCTGCATGAGAATATGGAGATTGACATGGTCAACATAACATGATTGCTGATGAACATTCATAAGAAGAGAATATAGCATATTATGAACAAAAAAAAAACGCAGAAACAATGTCCACTAGTTAACACAACACAATGGGTACACCTTTCAGAGCAAGTAAGAATGTCAGGTACATGTACAGTATTCCTTTTTTTTCCTTCAAAATTTTCTTGAAGTGAATATACTGTAGATCTGATTTCCGTGAGAAATAGAGACAGTAACGGAAGTATCATGTTTTTTTTTTTTTTTAGAAATGGAGACAGCCATGGAAGTACTAGACACAAATATATTTTTTTTCTAAAAAAAAAGGAAGATCTTTCTCAAGCTTCCTGTTCCTGTTCATGTTGAGTCAAAGCATACTCACTCACATCAGATACAGAACAGGGAAAAAAAGAAACAGGGTGCACCATACAAAGCTACTACAACTGGGCGGAGGGGGGCTTTAATCAAAAATGGAAGGCAAGCATTTGCCGGTTAGGAGCAAGTCCAAGATCTCCATAAAAGCTGAAGAACATGGATCAAACCAAACATACTATAGTGGAACGAACCTTGTGGTCCTCATCACAAATCAGAACCAGTAAAAAATAGTATAACCGCATGATCCTCACCACAACTACTACAACTGCTACGAACGACTTTGTTTGCGCAGCCAAAAGGGACTTTTTGGTGGCAAAAAAGGGTGGGCGCCCTGGTCAAATCAGCTGCCGCGCAGCACGGCTCAGGGGAACCACGTAGCACACGAGCACTCATGAAGAGCAGCGGCAGCGGCAGCCGGCAGTCCCCACAATAATCACAGCATGCTCCGGATAAGACCGTAACCCAACGGAAAAGGCACTCCTTCTCTTTCCTCGACGAATCAAGAACTCACAGACACGCGCCGAAAGATTCATGCTTGCTGAGCAAGCCTTTCGTTTTTTCCCTCTCTTCATTCGCAGAACGCGACATTGCTTCTGCTGGTAAGAGAGAAGCAAGAGGTCTACTCCTAGGGATCAACCAAGAAAACCCATGGCATTTCGTTGTTCATGGTCCTACCGAAACACAGACGCTAGAACCTAGAGGTCATGGCAAGAAGTTCACTCCGTTTCAATTTCTTCGCTGAAAGACTGGAGTGAACGAGAACGTAGCCAAGAACACGCGTTTCCGTTCGATCACGGCGGCAAAGGAGGGGCCTGCAATGGCGGAGGGAGGAGGAGGAGGAGGAGGAAGATGACGGGGGGTGGGAAGGATCACCTGGCGTCGCTGCCGTCGGTCTGGAAGGCGTCCGGCTTGGACCCAAGCTTCATGAACTTCATGGCGGACGACGGCGGGTGGAAGGAAATGCGACGCCGCTCTCTGGCGCTCTCGCTGCTACAGCTACAGCCTCTCTGAGTCTCTGGTCTCTCCTTGGAGTGGAACGGAGTTGAGTTGACGACAGCTTCTGTGCGGCGTGTCCCTCCCCTTGCTTACATTTCACGCCTCCTCCTGCCCCGGGCACCCTCTCGTTGCTCTGTGGAGGGAGCAGGCCAGGGCCAGCAGGTCGTAGTCGTCCCAAGAAACACGCACGGGGGCAGCCGAGGACAGAGGAGAGAGACGCAGGCGGCGGATGGTTTTGGTTTGGTGAGGAGAGGAGGCTGGCATTTACTGTACTTGCCTCTTTACTACTGCTAGCCTGCTGCTAGTACCTAGTAGCCGCTCTCTACGCGTGCGGCGTGCTCGTCTCGCTCTCGGTCTCGGCTTCCTTGACCTGCTGGCCTCGCTATATATCGCGCGGCCTTCCAATTTCTTTTCTTTTCTCCATATCAAAAAAAAAAAGTTGAGAGTTCCGGTTTCAAAAAAAAAAAGTTGAGTTCTTGCGCTTTGTTTGTCTGTCAGACCGAGGCATGGGAAAAGTATACCCCTCCGTCCCAAAAAAAAAAATGTCGTTTTTTGATTTCCAGAAATGAACGAATTAGTTAATTTTTATAAATAATAAATATTATCGATTAGTATCATAATTAGTATCATCGAAAAGATCTTTTGATCTAATTTTTTAATAAATTTATTTAGAGATATAAATATTATATATATTTTCTACAAATCAAATCAAATTTTGCACTTTGTTTGTTTGTCACCTAAAACATCAAAACCTTCTTGAGATGGAGGGAGTAGCAGTGTAGTCCTACAAGTACTACTTTCGTGTACTAGAAGCCAGCTTTTTCATCCACCCCTTTGCAATCGTATTGGGTGAATATTTACTTTTGTGCGCGGTTATGATCTTATCCTGCTCGAAAGGTGGAGGGTGAAAAAAGAATCAGGAGAAAACCACGTGGGTTGACTATGGTATCCAAAGTTGTTGTTTTTACGGCATGTCAGATGTCACGTTGCTCACATCACACAGATGGAAGGAAATGTGGAATTATTCAGGACTCATGACACTTGAGCGCCATCTTTCAGAACCGGATTGGTTCAGTATCATTGGCCTCGCAGTTCCAGTTGAAACCTCCCTCTCGATGCATACCACTTATTTCGTTGATTCAAAGCGGTTCCATGAGACTTTGATGAAGTTCATGACATTATTCTATGTGATACGAGGTTGAGCAGGCTTTAGAAAAAAAAATACTACAAAGAAGGGTACATAAGGGTGGAATAATAAACCCCAAAACTGACACCTTTCTTCCGGAGCAGCATTACCGATGAATATTCTTGTTTATGCACTACTCCCTTTATCCCTTATTATTATCGTTGTCTCCAAAATATACTTTGACTTCATATTTTTATTAAAAATATTCATCACAAAATGATATATTTATACTTTTTATGACAGATTTGAATTGATTTTTAGAAAAATAATTACAACATTTGAATCTCTAAATGATTTTTATTAAAATTAGAATATCTTTCTAATGATAATAATTATATATATTTTTCTAATATATATTTAATCAAATTTGTTTCTCTAGAAGCGAGAATTACATATATTAGAGGTCAGAGGGAGTAAGTTGGGTATTAGATAGACCACTATAGTCCGGTTCACACTAAATACACATTTGTGACGCTGGAATTTATTACTATAAAACTCCCACATTTAATCTCATGGAAATAAGCTTAGTTTGATGGAGAGATCACCACAACAACAGAACCCATGTTTCAAACACGGACAAAACTGACTAGTTCTCCTTCTATTCCAAATTATACTCGTTCTAATTTTTAAGCAATGTTCCTAGTTAATATGTATGTAATATAAAATTGTGTATATAGAAAAAATGGGATAACTTATAATTTAACAGATTTTTATTACAAAATCAATATTTTTTGTTGAAAAAAAATCCAGTTAGATTTTTATTACAAAATCAATATTTTTTGTTGAAAAAATCCAGTTTACTTTACAGTAGACGCACAGGAACCAGAATGGTGTTTGACCTGGGTCAACGGACCGAGGCGCGCACGGCGCACACACACTCACAGTCACAGCCTCGGCACGCGGCGGGCACCACTGTCGGCGTCCAGCTCAAACGCTAGGCTCTAGGATCCGATGCGGGGCACGTAGCTGTCGCCCCGCATGTGGCCTGAGGCTGTAGCGGGGGCAGTAGGCCAGTAGCCGCCCATTTAGCGCCCTGTGAGAGTGGGAGTGGCACCGTGCAAGGCTGCGGGCCGCTGTTGCAGCAGGCATCCACAGTAGCTGCTGTTTGATGCAAGGAAAAAGCTGCCAGTTTTGCTTGGGAATTGGGGTTCGAGCTGGCCCCCCTGGCCCCTGCACTGGCGCACTGGCCCCTGGTGGAGGAAGTCACGAGTCAGTGGGCGGCTTGGGTCAGGACCGGCCAGGCCGGCCGGCCGATGCGGCAGCTGGCCATACAGCTGAGGCCGCCGCAACGAAACGGCCATGCTCAGTGAGTGCTCAGGCCACAAACTCACAAGTCACACACAACGCATCGCTTCGACGCTTTGAAGTTGCGTTGCATGCATGCAGAATGCAGGTGCAGTGTCTGCCTGGTTGGGTCTCGTTTCTATGGCCCTCCACATCCCGATAGCACGATACCACTCTCGATGGATGGGGCGCCCTGGTGTGTGTGTGGTGTCCTCCCCTATTTCTTTCTCCTCCCCTACACGCGATGACGCGACTAGTATGCTGACCGAGCGATAACATTTAGGAGAGGGAATCCAAGCTGAGGTCAGTCATCTCTTAGTTTCCAATACATTAGACTTTTATCTCTCAGTATGAAATAAGACTCTCAGCGCAAAGTTTTATTGCACTGTATCATACTATTTTACATTTTATGGGTCCCACATATCCTAATATTTTCCCCACATCCTTCTCTTCCCTGAGCACACCGAGCACGCAGAGCCACGAGGTGCGCAGGGAGGCCAAGCAAAGAGGCATGCGGTGGAGACCTGGCCGCGCCTGGCGATCACTCGCGCCCGTGGTGGCGGACCCATCGCACCCACGGCCGACGCTCGCGGCGGGCGGACAGCGTGCGTGGCGGGCAGACGGCCTTGCGGCGCAGCAGAGCTCTGGTTACGGCCGGCATTCGCGGCAGATGGGCTCGTGCGGTGACAAGGCCGCCTGCTCGCCGTGGTGTAGACTCGCCCGACGTCTTGCTTCCTTGCTGATGAAATGCCCGAGCGCCTCAACGCGGGTTTCATTCGGTTTCACGAGCGTTGGAAACGATGCCCAACCCATTTCATGGCTACAAAATGAATGTCTTCTTTTTCGTCCCAGATTCATGAGAAAAAAAAAACTGATATGAAAATGTGCATGACCCGGTAAAAATCCTATTGAGACTAGTCTAATAATAGCATTTTATCGGTTCAAACCACAAAGCTGAGAACGAACAAGGGATTTTTGCATGTTGCATCGGCGGCGCGCGCTACTCGAGCTTTCCTGCTAGCTTTGGTGATGTCTGGGCAAAGCCGGCCGCAAGGCACCAGCCGGCCGGACGGGACTAACGAAAACGAAGTAGAAAGCGCGATGTCCTCCGCAGTGGGGGGCTTGCCGAATCTCTTTTTCGGATCACGCAATTGCCATTGCCATTGCCACCAGTAATCATGGACGCCAGGGTGTGTGGTACGGTGTGCAGCAGGCAGAGATGCCCGCAATCAACCTTGGAGGACCGCGTGCCTCATCCATATTTCATCCATACTAGTATGCATGTTACTCCGTACTCCTAGTACTTAGGTTTTGTAGTGTGCATATTTATCATATCATATGCGTGTAAGGCAACCGTGCATGATGCACATATGCCTCTTGTCAAATGCCAAAACACCCGTGGCTCCTGTCGGTGTTGGAAAAGATCTATCCACAACTCGATATACTCATTGACTTGGAGAGACTATGCAGGCAGATTAGCATATACAAAATCGTCACAAGTGTTTCTATGTCAGTCGATCGATGGTCATGCTAGCTGCCTACCGTAAATATAATTGTTGGAGTACATTACATAATTTTTTTTCTAAAATACATAAAAAGTTTGACATATTTTATATTAAAATCAAGAAATAGTAAACGTTACAACCTATCAACCATTGTCTCTAAGAATAGGGGGGTCTCTTAAAAGAGATCTGCTCTGGTACTCCTCCTCAAAAAAAATTGCGCGATTTTAAAGCAGCTAATTAAGATTTTTTTTTTTTGCTAATCAATTTCTATATTGGCCACCTTGGACCCAGCCCATCTGTCCAGTAAAGTCATCGTCACGGAGACGTGACACCGCGCCATCTTCAATTCATTCTTGCCATTCATTTGATGAGGATGCACACGGCGTCACCGTCGTGCCGACATTTTGGGCAGCGGAACAGTCGGCGGCGGCGCCGCCGTGGTGAAGGACCCGCTCACGCCCCCGCACGCATTCGCAACACCGTCCGATTCGTGGCTGAAGCGGCGTACCTGGAGGCCGTGGTGAACGCGCGTGCCTTGCGGGCAAGTCGACTGGACCTGGCGCCGCCGGCGCACTCTGGGGCAGATGACCGCCACGGCCACCTGCTCTAGCTCCTTCGCGTGTAGCTTCAGCAACAAATTAATATCCTCTTGACAATAAATTTGGATAGAATACAATTATGATAAAGTATTTTTATTTATCCAAAATTTGTTTGTCCACCGTATTAGAACATATACATCTATTCACATTTTTGTGTTCCACTAGAATACTTATGTTTCATTACACCTTATATTTTACTGATCGCATACTTGACTAGTAATAACAATTTAGTCATTATCTTATATTATTATAAATCACATACGCTCATATATATGCATACATACTCACATCTATAAACAAACACACGTCTTACTCCACTATATGGGCGCTTTCAAATACTTAGATGGTTGATTAACATTCATGAGTCATCACAAGCATCGTATTGTCGACAGAACGGTCACATACTGCGGGTATGAGCACTTCCAAAATACTACGTCGGCAAATTTTAATTCATTAGTCATCATATATGCTCTAACGATGATAGAAATGGTCGCTCACCATGGAAAAAAATAGCAAGCATGTTAAATCATCAAATAAAAAGTATATCTAGAAAAATAGAGCTTAATCATAGAGCGAAAATCTAAACAATTAAGCTACTCATCATTATCCTATATTGAAACTCTTTTTGACCCCCTTATGCAGAATTTAAAACTCCGCCATCGACGGCGCCATGCCAAGCCGCCAAACCTGGAGAGGCTCCCCCACGCTGGGCGGGTCCTTGATGCCATGCCAAGCTGCCGGCATCGCTCGGTCAGCTAGGTTCCGCTACCCCGAATGTCGATGCTGCGGCAGAGTGTCCCTGCTTCCTCGTTGAACGAATGGCATGAATGACAAGAACGGAAAAAACGCCGTCTCCTCCCGTGACCTCACGGCTTCAATGGACGGACAAGCTGGGTCCAAGGGTAGCCTAGATAGAAAATAATTAGTAAAAAATATTATCTTAATTGGCTATTTTAAAATTTGTGCAAATCTTCTAAAGGAGGAGTAGATCCCGATTGAAAAAACAATCCCTAGAGTCGAACGGTCTTTGGAACAATTTACAGAGACGGCTGTTGGGAACTCGTATTTTTTTACAGTGGTGGGTGCGGTGTTTTCAGCCAAGTATATCTATGAAAACACCAACATCTGTCAACGCAAAACAAAATCTAGACGTGTTTAAAGTTCCAATGGAGTGTAATTGAGCAATTTCTAGGGCTGTGACGGATGAAGCGCATGATTAACGACCGGATAGGATAAACTACATTCGATTGCGAAGCAAAACAAATCGCGTCAAACACGCTGTTCCACGTACGACGTTATGAGCGGTCACCACCCTATAGATTTTGCCGATCTTTACACTGATATATAATACAGTACCTACACAACGCACGCAGCAGTTACCTTAGCTTAGCATCTACATACGGCCAATTGGTCCCATATACATACCACCACACGCATATGGACATAGTACGATTCCTCGTCTCAAACTAATGAATTCAAAATTGTCTTGAAAAGATGTTACTAAATTTCATTAATCTTAGCTCCCATGGATTCTCTCTGCCAACATGAATGATTAGTTCGCATCCAAAGCGCACGCCGTGTCGTGTCGACGATGGCAGTGCACCTATGTGTTTGCTAGCCTTTGACAATTAGTAACAGCAACTAGGAGTACTATTACAACTAGCGTGGTGGTGACGGCGTCTAATCACCAGATATAATTGTAAATTACCTGGCTAATCTTAGATTAGTGCTGGGTAATCGCTAGACTAATTAAGAATCCGCTGGACCACATGTCCAATGAGAGCTAGTAGCTCGTGATCATTGCCATCTCATCACATTCTTTCTTGCTTGTTTCCGATGATCCATGATTAGCGCCTGACGAATGATTGCCGCCGCTACAACAGCAGGGGAGGGGACCATCACGATCGCTAATCACTACTCTAATCACTAGAGTATGTGGCGACATGGTCCCTCACCTCGGCCGTTAAACAGTCAAACATGGGAGATTAGCGTCTGGACCACGGAGAGTGAGTGAGAGAGTGAGAGGGATGGTGGGCAAGTGCAGAGCAAGAGCTTTCCTGTCTCCTGCTCCTTTCGATAAAAAAGAGTGCCAATGTGGCTTTGTGGATGCAGATCAGGGCTGACCCCGGCCGGGGTACTGCCTCTGGCCTACCTATGTGTACCTTGTCGGTTAGTGTGGTCTCCAAAACTTTAACATGTTTTTTTTTCCTTTGTTATTAGTATTATTGTATAGACTACCTTCGTTCTCCTTTTTAAGGGCATCCTACTAGTAAATAACAGAGTCAACTTGGTAACTCATATGAACCAAAAAAAAAAAAAGATAAAAATAAAGTAACACTACATGCTAGTAGTATAAAATGTGTAAGCATAGACACATACTAGTACATCATAAGAAAAGGTATATGAGGTTAGCACTTCAAGAAGAGCTAAGTTACCATTTTCTCTCCTTACTCAACAAAATATTTTATGGGTTAGCTCTTCTAGTATTGTTGGAGCTGTCCGAAGGCGCACACATGCACACAATAATTGGACTAATAATTTTTTAATTATTTTTAATACAATTGCTACTATTATATTTGTAATTATATGCAATATCCAATTATAAACAATATAATATAAAAAATAAACAAATAATCAAAACGTAATTTTGAAGACCATACCATGTTAAACCATGTCTTTATAGAGGGAGTAACATATACTCCATCCGTTCAATAAATTAGGAAACTATATAGGAATGTATCTCATGATGCCAATTTGATGTTATAAATGAAATATCACTATATTTCCTATAAACTCTACCAAACTTAGTATAGTTTCACTTATATATGCCAAACTTATATCTTATATATATATTTCAACGAAGGAGTACTAAACTAAGTTAGAAATGTAAACGCCGCATGATTTGGAATTTATGACTTTCCAGAAGTGCATCTTGGTTCTAAGTGGGTTTTGGTGGGTTAAATGATAACCCAATTAAGGGCTGACATATTTCATGAGATTATATGCAAGTGTTCAATCGTCGGTACGTTGAATATTGTGATTGGGCTCAAATGAAGCAGGTGACACAAATATAAGAATGGAGTGCAAGGTTGATGTATGAAAAAAGAATGACGCATGCACATCTGTTGGAAATGGTAAAAGACGCCTGAATCGATGCACATAAAAATCATATATGCATAAGCTTGTTGCCTTGTCCGTATTAGTTGTGTATTTCAAAATTCCGATTTCATGACCGATCTAAAAGGCAAGTATAGTTGACCAAGGAAGAATCACACGTGAGTGATGGCATTTGAGTTGGTCTCACATGAAGTGCTTGCCAAAATCAAATCAAGGATATCGATTGTGGATTTCATAGTAATCAAGGAACAATAGTGAAAATAAAGACCCGTGATAATGAATAAATGGATTTGAGTGGATGCTTAATATTGTTTGAGAACATGATGTGTGACATGAAGCCCTAAGCGAGTGAAATAAAACCAATGGCTTTTTCAGCCAAGGTACCATGAACAAGGTGCTAGAAAGAGAGTATTTGCATTGAGCTAGATGAACTAATGAAGCTAAAAAGAGTTACTCCTATGTCTTGTGGAGAAGGAAATTTTTGTCCTGTGGAGTATGTATATATTAAGATGAGATCTCATATTAAGATTGAGATGTTTTTACCCATGGACACTAAACTCCAAACTACTATGCTTTTCTCCGGCCAGTTGATCTCAACAGGACCAAGAAATTCGTCTTGCTGCCATTGGCACACTGTAACATACACATAGGACAGCCCCTCCCCCCTGCCTCTCGCAGGACATCGGTCGACGGTCGGCAAATCTTCGTGTGGCCCTGGCCGATAATATTCCTTCGCGCGACGGAATCACATGCGCGCGAGCCCGGCCGGCCGCCAGGGTCCTGGCCGCTGCTGCGCGCCTTCCCCGCGCCTCTTTTGAGGCCGCCAGCAGAGCTGGCAGCAGCCAGCAGCGACGCGGCCAGAATCTCAGATGAGAGATGCTCGCTCGCTCGCCGCGCACGCCGGCTGTCCGGTGCCGTGCCGTAGTGGCGTGGCGTGGCGTGGCGTGGCCTCGCAACGCACAAAAAGCCTGCCGCGGCGCCCGTGGCCGTGCATGCATGCACGCTGCGACGCCGCCTTTGTTTGTGCACTAGTGTGCCCCAGCTGCGCTGGCGCAGCCAAACTATTCGTCGCCGCCTTTTTTCACCCCCGCGTCCAGTCCTCCACCACCTGTGCCAGCCAGCGACTGGCACGCGCGCGCGTAGCAGAGACGAGCAGGCAGGACGGCAGGCGACCACCATGGCCTGCTCCTGCTGGCTGCTGCGTGCCGCTCGAGCGAGCGCTGACGCTGGGCTCGGCTGGCGGCGTGATCTTTGACGTCGCCATCGGCGGTCCAGGTCCGGCTCCGGCCGGCCGCGGTGGTGGTGGACACTGGACAGACAGACAGCTTTTGCTGTGGCCGTTCGTCACTCGCTGGGGCGCTGTCGATCTTTGCTTGGTGCGCTCTGCCGGCCGGCCTCGTCGGAGACGCACGCAGAGAGCACACCGGTGGGTGAAACGAATGAATGGACGAGAAGACGCGTGCGACCACACACGTACGTACGTATCGCCCCCGGATACCGTAAATGTATGGTAAATGTATGGTTTACTATAGTCTACTGTAGTACTATACCGAGCGGGGCGTGATGCTCTGTCAGAAATATAAGCAGAAAGGGCGTGGGCTCACTGTGTATTTAATTTTGTACTGGACAGAATCTCTGCCGTTTGTCTTGTACTACTAGTGTATTGTGCCACCACCTTTGCTTTGCCCAGTATTCAGGTGTCAATCCATCTGTCTAGTACTACTAGGGGCTTCTTCGCTTGGACCAAATTTTTTCACTGAAGCCCTTTTGCACCAATTTATTTAAATATGAGATGAATCTTTTTGAACACCACGCAATATCTACTAAATACAAGCCTCGCCTTTGGGTTCAGAAACTTTTCGATCATGAACTCTAAACCCTTGCCTTGGTGTCTGGATCTAGTTTGTGGCCAAAGGGTGAAACCTTTGCAAATATTTATATGGCACACGCACCAACCTCGCCAAAACATATTAATTACATTTGATTTTGAAACAGGGAGAGATGATCGTGTACTCTCTACTGTTCGTTAGGGAGGGAGGAAAAACACAACATGCATGCATGGGTTCGGGGATAGCCAGCCTGCTCTGTTCTTTTTGTTTTGGTACTGCTTTTTGTAGTAATGAATGAGTGTTTCTGTTGGATTGCTTTCTATCTAATATAATGAAACGCCAGAGCACCAGGCAGAGATTGCTAAAAAGAAGAATATGTGATTAAAAGAATCGACCTAGAAGAGCTAGTATGTTTTGTTGGAGGCTAAGGCTAGGGTGTGCCAAGCCAAAATTTGGAGATGTGAAAAACAAAATGGTGGGTAAAGATCACTGAAATATTTCATTTGGGTGGTCTGATAGGCCTGTTCGGTTGTGAAACTTGGCAACTTTTCATACTTTTTATATCTCTCTCCGCACAAATTTTGGGTGGAACATTAAATGTTGGTAAAAAAATAATTTTTAGTTTCAGTAAATCCTCATGAATCTTTTGAGCCTAGTTGGGGTCGCGATTGGATAATATTTGTCAAATGAAACGAAATACTGGACTTTTTCTACAGGCCCAAACATAATTGTTCATAGTTTCAGCCTCAGCTTGATTTCCAGTGGACTTTTCTACAGTAAACAGAGTTGTTCAGTGCGCGTCAATCCCTGCTACTGGTACGTACTGCTACGTACTAGGCCTGCCTTTGTTTCCCCTCTTTTTGGGAGCATAATGCAGGGGCTGCCACTCCTGCAAGAGACAAAAAGAGAGCCCTACCTTGGCAACCCTAGGGACAGGGGCAGGGCAGGGCAGGGCAGGTCTCTTCTCCAAAGAATCAAGCATCACCATGCTGTGCTGATGCAACAGTCAAACTTTTGTCACTCGCAAGGAATTCACCAAAAAAACAGCTCCCGCTGAAAGCTTTGTTCTTGAATTTCTCGCTTTCTTGTTCTTGCTAGTCGAAGTAGTCAGCTCAATTCTGCCAGTGCTAGACTTCCTTTTGAATTCTTTTGGGTGACAATATTTTTATCTTTCCAGAAGATAACGTGCTCTACTATTTTTGTGGTAAATCCTGCCCACTCCGTATTCGTGTGTGTGTTAACTTCCCCAGTACACGTCAACACCATCCAACCTAAATTTTCTTATAAGAACTGTCCATTTTAACCCCCTTTTTTTTCTTATAAGAATAACCCCTTTTTCTTATAAGAAAGACCTGTTCTTTTCTTTTGTAATTTGACCTTGTTTTGACGTTTGATCTGCCCAAACTTGTAAAGATGGCACTTTTGCTCTGAGCCAAAAGGTTTTGTCCTCTGAGCAAAAGGTGTTGAAAGATCTGTGTTCGTTTTCGCATTCATCTTTTCTAAAGAAAAAGGAGTGTAAGGTTTCTTTTTGCTCGAATTTCTATGATCTGGCGAAGGGTGTGTCCATTTTAATTGTTGCCTGAGTTACACTGTTCGAAATCATGCTTTGCAAAAAAAAAAAAGCAATAAAGAGCTGTTCGAGTTTGGAGTCGTGATCATGTACATCGTTGGAAAGCTGGTGAATGTAATCTGAGAACGACTGCAAGGAAGAAAAATGACGCACTAGTGAAGCAGGGTGGGGGGTTCGGGGGGGGTGGGGGTGGGGGTCCCAAGGAAACCGACACTTTAAAATAATTAGGCCTATTTGCCCTGATAAAAAACTTTTAGACTGTGGTGACACGTTAAAATCAAGGCTCGTCTTTGATAAAAAAAACTGAGGCAATGATAAAAAGAAGATTAAAAAAGCATTGGCATCACAGCCGCAACGCTCCTTATATGGGTGCAGTAGGCTATGGATGACAATCAAACAATCTAAAAACTAGTATTTGGTTGGAGAAATCTCCTATAAATGGGACAAAACCTTCTTGCTGGCAACCACAAAGGTGTACTTCGACAATGGTGATCCTCCGTCTTGACTACATGTTTTCGCGGCGAGGACCGACTACAGGTCATCGACGAACTCCCAAGGCTAGAGGGCGGCGACGCGCGATGTAGAGAATACGCAAGGTGTGGAGGGTCGCACTTTGCTTGCGGTGCGGAGGATGGTAGTGAGGTCGTGAGGAGGGCGGCGCGGGTGCAAAGTTTGTGTGGAGTGAGGTGATGCAGGTGAAGGATGCGTTGGTAGGGAAGAGAATAGGACAGAGGAATAAGGAAAAGAAAAAAATAAACGTTGATAGATCACCCCCATATGTCAGTGTCTCTTCTCGCTTTCTAATATCTCCGAACTAAATACAAAACATGAATGAACCTATTGCAGTGGTTGCTCTTTTTTCAATAGAATGTTTTCAGTTAAAAAAATAGAATTGCAAATTAGACTTGATAGGATTCCCCCTATCACAATCATGGAAGAACACTTGCAGTGGCTACTCTCTCTCTTTTTAGTAATGGGCGGCTACGGCCTATGAAATTGATTATAGGTGTGAAGCTAAGCAATGCAGCATGGTACTTCCTCTGTACCATATCAAATGATATTTTAGAATCTCTTATGGAACCAATGCTAAAGCCAAAAGACCAAAAATGCATCCAAAAGAAGTAGAGATAGATATGTATTAGGAAAAGAAAAAGCTACACTGTAAAGTTTGAAGGTCAAATATTTTGGAACAAAATTTAAATCTTTGAGAGTATCTAGATTGAAAACAAAGGAGTACACCGCTAGCCTGAAGAATAAAAACTTTACTCGCTGGTCTTAAGAAAACAATCCACAGTTCTAGCTACGGTATTAAGCCAAGCCATTTTATTTTAATGTTTTTAAATACTCCTTCCGTTCAAATATAAGTCGCTTTTGATATTTTCGATATATTTATTTTGTATATGTATCTAGATATAATAATGTGTCTAGATACATAGCAAAATGAATATATCAAAAAGTCAAAGCGACTTATAATTTGGAACGGAGTATATTCTTATGATATCAAATTGGTATTATTTGATTAGTTATGAAAGATATTTTTCATACTACTCTAAATTATAAATAGCTTTGACTTTTTTGGCATATCCATTTTGCTATGTATGTAGATATAATAATATACCTAAATATATAGTAAAATAGCTGTAAAAAAAATCAAAGAGATTTATAATTGGAATAGAGGAAGTATTATTTTTTTCTACGAATAAAGACAGTTCTATGTAGAGGGTAGGTCAACAACCTATGGAGCGTGCGTAGGTCCGGTATATATGCCGTGTCGCCCACCGAGGAAGGCTACGACAAGGAGCTCGGGTATTACCTAGGGGTGGGGGTCAGGTCATCTCAAGCTGATCACAAGCTGATCACTCTACACTTCACCAGGGTTAGATTATTGTGTTGCCAACTGTGGTGATCTCATGGCCACGTCGTCCTCCACTGCTGACTACCCTGCCCTCGATTGCCTCGCATTGTAGATGTAGTTCTTGTAAGATATCCTCTCACGAGTCAGGACAGCATCCTACGCGGCCGCAAGCGAAGGAAATGAACCATCCATAGCTTTGGTTGACGGTGTTATTTGATTGATTCCGCTTCTAATGGGGACCAAAAAGGGTTAGAGAGTTGAAACTTGATAAATAGTGCTACAACCTACAGGAACGAGAAAATCTTTTTCTTTACACTAATGTCCTAGTAAAGAAAACCCAAAATATATTTTTGCTTACAAAAAGTTTTAGGATGCTTACTGGATTGGCTCGATCAAACTGTCTAAGAGCTTATTCGGTTAGGCAAAACCGAATAGTTCGAGCTCTTCAAAGATTATATAGCCTAGGACTTTTTGGTATGAATGGTTCCAGGGGCCTAGACTCTTGCAACTAAATGATGCCTAAGGCGGAAGACGAACTGAAAGCGATGTCCTACGGAAGTTGAAGGATAACCTCTCCAAGTGGCGGTAGAAGCTGGTTTTTGTAGATTTTTTTTGTCGCCACGCGTGCCCGACATCACACGCCCACTGGACAACCGAAACCCTATGCTCAACGTTGCATTGCGGAGGTTTGGCCGCAGTCATGCCTCCATATGGTTAGTCGTCATCCCTAACCGGCTCAATCACCTCGCGTAAATCGGGCTGAAGAGGTGAGTCTTGTGTCATTATATGTGGTTTTCTCTCTCTCTCTCTCTCTCTTTTTCTTCTCTCTCTCGTCCCCTTTTTTCTTGAGCTTTTCGGTGAATGACACATCTCAATCTCATGAGCATGGGCATTTGTATTTTGGTTTCCCTATGATCATTTAACCTAGGCAACATGGTTCCAATTGGATGATATCATATTGATGGGGATTTAATTTGGATGGTTTTAAGAGCTACTCCCTCTTTTCCAAATTATAAGTCGTTTTGACTTTTTGTTTATCCATTTTGCTATGTATCTAGATATATTATTAATATATACATAGCAAAATAAATGTACTAAAAAAGTTAAAGCGACTTATAATTTGGAACGAAGGAGTATTATATTATATTAAGAAAAGAAAAAATAGCTGGCCTTTTTTTTTTTTTTTTTTTCCGCCTTAATAAGCAAGCGGATGAGATTGCCCTGCGGCGTGCTACGCTGCTAGCCCACGAGGCCCGCTAAGCAGTCTTGGCAGAGATGGGCCAAAGTTAATTAGGAATTGTTGGATGCGTTGGGCCAACTGTAAGCAGGTGAAGGGTTGGTCTGGGCTAACTGTGAGCGGGTTGACAGGTTGGCCATCCCCGACGAGAGAGCTGGCAGCCCGTCGAGGTTGCTCCTAATATTATTACCATAAAATCTATATTATATATTTTTTTCTCTATATTGGTCATTTTCACACCTAAATTTAACACCATCAGGTGCTAAAAACGGACGGAAGGCATAAAAAGATTTTTTTATTTTAGGGCCATCTGAGATAAGTTAAAAAACCATATAAGAAAAATACATTTTTCTAGAACCATATTACAGAAAAAGCTCAAACAAGTTCGACCTTGGCCATATTGAACACCCTTCTTTTATCGATTTATTTATGCCTTCCTTTTCTCCGTGGGATTTCTAAATATCACTTGGATTCTCATTTTTTTCGCGACTGGGTTTGTTCTAGGATTGGTAGGAGTATTTTGGACGAATTGGTGAAATCTCTTTGTTGTGGGATGTCTTGTTTTTTTTTTGCAAGACAGCCTGCCAGTGGGTCAAAATCCTATCCTAGCCCCACTCCGGCCCTATTTTTTTTTTTAAGAAATGGTGCAATCCTAATCAATCCTATCCTTAGGTCTGTGTCCTGATCCAGCTCGACCCTGTGTTGAGACTAGAATCTTAATCCGATCCTGATCCTTGTTGTATCCTAGGCGGACCCTATGTGTTAACATCTCAGCCCTTGGATCGTGTGTGTCCCTGCAGCCCCGCGTTGGCTCATGCTGGCTTGCGAAGTTCGTTAATGGCATGCACATGGCCATTAGGAAAGCAAGCAAGGTGAGGTAAAAAAAGCAAGGTAATGTATTACGTTGGAAAAAATGATAGCTAAGGGAGGCGATGGATTACAATGCCAATGGACACATATACTAAAAGACTTTGCAAAAATTAAGGAACAAAAATTACAGCTCTAAATAAATTAGGAAACTAAACAATAATTTATACAACTTTTTTTCTTTTCAGAATGCTGCTAATGAAAATGAACTCAAACATGCCCAACCTAATTCCATTCAGTCAAAACTTCATTAATAGTTCACCATCATTGGTGATGTTTTTCTGGAACTTTGCAGTCTTTTTTTCTGTCAGCAAGGCGTCTGGTAGTAGTCTGTCCAAACAAAAGCTAGAAATCAGAATATACGAATACTTAATAGTCAATCTGATAGCTACTTACATAGAGTGTCAAGCAATTAGCAAACATATCAGCAGTTTTTCAGGCTGAAAGCAGTTGCCAGATGAGGTTGAATGAAATGTGCCTGCCATCTTCCTCTCAGCTATTTCAAGTAGTATTAGATGAGAGAAAACACAAAGTTCGTTCAGTTCTGAACAGATGGTATACCAAATAAACAGATGGTATGAGGGTGAAACATATAATCCTAGCCCCAGTCAGGTAATGGGTTTTAGCATAAAGTAAAAATCAAGAACAGAGAACATATCAACCATGAACATGCACTAGCACATTAAAGGTGAGATTAGCAGGGGCTTACCGCATATAAAACAACAGCAAAAGGGAGATAGTGACAAGTATCAGGGGCCCAAATGCCAGAAAGAAGCTACTGCCCTAACCTAGCTAGAGGAACAAGACCCTGTGAGAAAAAAAAAATAAATACTTGTAAGGAATCAAGCTGGAGCAGACATGGATCACCTAGCATTTTTTAATTTTCCTTGCAAAAATCAAGCTAGCATTAGGATTTGAGTTGCCGTACAGAAGTTGTCAATCAAAGATTTAAAAATTGCATCAAGTCCAAGGCCTTTCTTGCCATAATACATAATAAGAAAAAGACATTTTTCTAGAACCATATTACAGATAAAAAGCTCAAACAAGTTCGACCTTGGCCATATTGAACACCCTTCTTTTATCGATTTATTTATGCCTTCCTTTTTCTCCGTGGGATTTCTAAATATCACTTGGATTCTCATTTTTTTCGCGACTGGGTTTGTTCTAGGATTGGTAGGGAGTATTTTTTGGACGAATTGGTGAAGTCTGTTTGTTGTGGGATGTCTTGTTTTTTTTTGCAAGACAGCCTGCCAGTGGGTCAAAATCCTATCCTAGCCCCACTCCGGCCCTTTTTTTTTTTAAGGAATGGTGCAATCCTAATCCAATCCTATCTTTAGCTCTGTGTCCTGATCCAGCTCTACCTTGTTGAGACTAGAATCTTAATCCGATCTTGATCCTTGTTGTATCCTAGGGCCGGACCCTGTGTGTTGTACATCTCAGCCCTTGGATCGTGTGTCCCTGCAGCCCGTTGGCTCGCTGGCTTGCGAGTTCGTTAATGGCATGCACATGTACACAGGAAAGCAAGCAAGGTGACGTAAAGCAAGCAAGGTAATGTATTACGTTGGAAAAAAAATGATAGCTAAAGGAGGCGATGGATTACAATGCCAATGGACATATACGCTAAAAGAAGACTTTGCAAAATTAAGGAACAAAATTACAGCTCTAAATAAATTAGGAAACCAACCAATAATTTATACAACTTTTTTTTTCTTTTCAGAATGCTGCTAATGAAAATGAACTCAAACATGCCCAACATAATTCCATTCAGTCAAAACTTCATTAATAGTTCAATGACCAGCTGGTGATGTTTTTCTGGAACTTTGCAGTCTTTTCCTGTCAGCAAGGCGTCTTGTAGTAGTCTGTCCAAACAAAAGCTAGAAATCAGAATATACGAATACTTAATAGTCAATCTGATAGCTACTTACATAGAGTGTCAAGCAACTAGCAAACATATCAGTAGTTTTTCAGGTTGAAAGCAGTTGCCAGATGAGGTTGAATGAAAACAAAAATGCCATCTTCCTCTCAGCCATTTCAAGTAGTATTAGATGAGAGAAAACACAAAGGTTCAGTTTTTCTGAACAGATGGTATACCAAATAAACAAATGGTATGAGCATGAAACATATAATCAAATTGGCAGTCAGGTAATGGGTGCAAGCATAAAGTAAATCAAGAACAGAGAACATATCAACCATGAACATGCACTAGCACATTAAAGGTGAGATTAGCAGGGGCTTACCGCATATAAAACAGCAAAAAAGAGAGATAGTGACAAGTATCAGGGGCCCAAATGCCAGAAAGAAGCTACTGCCTAACTTAGCTAGAGGAACAAGACCCTGTGAGAAAAAAAAAATAAATACTTGTAAGGAATCAAGCTGGAGTAGACATGGATCACCTAGCATTTTTTAATTTTCCTTGCAAATATCAAGCTGGGGCATTAGGATTTGAGTTGCCGTACAGAAGTTGTCAATCAAAGATTTAAAAAATTGCATCAAGTCCAAGGCCTTTCTTGCCATAATACATAATCTTAACAGAGACAAGTTCCTCGTGAAAACAGAACACAACTAAGAAGCAGAACTCACTAGAGCACTTGTCTTCCCAGGCTTGATCAGAAGTGCAAGAAAAATCTATCCCCGTCCAAATCCAAGATGACGCCCACGCCCTCCTCCTAATCCAAGCCTCAGATCTGCAACTAGGCTAGTTTCGATTCTTCGATCAAGAAATGATAGCAACGAGCTAAGCTTAGCAGAGCAGCACATGTTAATCGGAGCACTCACCTCTCATTTCCCTCGTTGGCCAGGACGAGAACGAGGAGTGAGGCCGGCTGGCGGTGGAAGGATCTTGGCAATGGATGAAACTTCGAAGCGGGGCAGCCGACGCCTCGAGCTGCGCCGCCCTCTCCCCCCGTTAGCTCCGATGGCTGATGCCCCGACCCCACGAGATGGCCACGCGCCAACGCTGCGGAACGGACGGAGGAGCCGAGCCGCCGCGCTTGCGTCGGGGAGCCGCCCGCCGCCGCCCACACGGCCGCTCAGCCCTAGGCGTTCTCAGTCACCAACGAAGGCCCTTGCCTCATGATCCGAGGGCCGGCCCTTCCAAAGGATCCGTACACTGTAGAGGGCACATGGAGAATCCGGTTCGTGTCTAGCCCATCTAAGACAAAACTCGATCCAATCCGCTCCTTTTACTTTAAGAGTCGTAAAAGAAAGCCCACGAGTCAGGGTTCAAGTTGGACCCTTGGATCGTCGCGGCCCATTACCAGGGCTCTGCCCAATCGCCAGAGATGCATGCATGTCGTTTTCTCTTTCTGATAATCTCCCCCGGCGTTTGCGCGCCACGTTATTACTGAACAGAAACGACAAAGGATCCCAAAGGCCGAAAAAGCCCACTCGCGCAAAGCAAAGAAAAGCCCACTCCCGCAAAGTGGAGATCCGCATGCGCCTTGAGAGATGAAGCAGGCGATCCTCAAGTTAAACCTACACTGACAGTGGGCCCGTGTTGCACTTGAACCCGCATGGCATGCTGTGTCAGTGTCACCGGCCGGAGGCCGCGTGCTAGTGCGATCGCCGGTTATGCCAAAAGGGTGCTGCACTTTATTACTTTTTTTTTTGATACTGCTGCACTATTACTGCATGTACTAATCACCTTTGGGATGTGCATAACGGAAAAGCACACACTTTGGCGATCTTTCTCTCACAACCGCCGTACGAGAACATACAGACGGCGGATCACGACGGGGTTACTACATTAAATTTTTCAACGACGAGACGGTGACGGCGCGACGCGCACCTCGCACACGCGGCACCACTCTCCTTCTGGTCTCCGTCTCCGCCCCGCTCGCCACCCCAGCCCCGCCCCCCGCCTGCCTCGGAGTCGAGTCCAGCCCGAGCTCGTGAATCCTCGCGGTGGCGTCGGCGTCGGCGTCGGCGTTCGCCCGCCGTGCGCCTCCCTCCCTCCCTCCATGGATTTCGTCTGCCCCGGCGACCCCGCGGTGCGATTCCTAAAACCCCGCCAAACCCCTACTTGTTTTTCCTTTTTTTTATTACTCCGGGAGTTTTTGAATTATCGATCGCGATGTGGTGTGGTGTGGTGGTGCTAACCCACGAGGGTTTTGGGGGGCGATCTCTCGGTGCAGGTTTGGGACGACGATGGGAGGCGTTTCGGGCCGTGCTTCGCGGATTTATATCCTTGCTTTTTCTATTTTCATTTGATGATCTCGAGTGGGTTGCAGTTCTGAGGTTTGTTGTTGTTCTCGAGTGTGGGCTGTTGTTCTGGCTTCTGAGATTTCCTTAACACTACTTTTGTCGTGGTTGTACGGTGCTGGGGTTCGCTGGGAATGCGATCGCCACGGTTGCTGCACTCGGGCTCTTCCTCGCCAAGAGGAGCACAACCAGAGCTCAGGTACTTGATTTTGCTCTGCGTTATCTACTACTTCTCCATTTAATATATACCCGATCAATTTTGCGATTATTTCGAGGACCATTTCGCTGTCTACGTTCAGGTTATGTTCAAGTCCAACTTACTCCTATGTACATCACTATCAGATGTATCTTGTGTCATACAGAGTAGGTGCGGCAAGTCTGTCTAGTGACTAGTGCCGTTTTGCATTTGTTTCAGCTGTTACAGAGTCACAGGACTAGCAATTTACTCTGGTGTGCCTGTGACCAACCGCCATTTGCCTATTTGGAATCTGTTAGGAAAGTTTTAGTTGCTAACCATCATTTCCTCCAGATTCTGCTTTTGCATGGCATTCATATACTGTAACCGTTTAGACAGTGGAGACACGCTTTCTTGTTTCTATCTGCATACTTTGACCTGATGTGACTCACATTAATAACATAGATAGTTCCTGTTTGCTGTAGTAGTACTAATTGTCGGGAGACTGGGACTACTGGCTTCAGACATATGTAATTGCGTTGTGCTCATAGAGGGGGTAAATTAAGTGCTGAATCTACTATACTGCTGCTAATTTTGAATTGTGATAAGTCCTTTTTGTGTTTACATTCTATGCCTACAAAGCAATACATTACTGTTAATGTATTATTAGGCCTCATTCAAATGCCTTTGATGCTCCTGATATGGCATTATATATTTCGCATATTTCTTTTGTGGTAGACCATTTGGAGTATTCAAGTAAAGCTTGCAATAATGATTTAGTCCTAAGTAATTGTAGGATTAGCACCTTCAGTTACTTTTGAATAAGTTGATATTGAAACTGGATCAAGAATTGAAAATTTTGGTGGTTATACTAATACTAGGAGAATTCAAGCGGATGGCAGCATAATATACCACCCAGTACTACATAACGATATTGTATGTTTCTTGCATTAAATTACTTAATGGAACAAAATACCTTGACACAAGGCAAACTGCAAAAACAAAATATGAATTAGTTAACACTATATAGAAGCAATGCCCGAGGAGAGTGGCTCTGTTTACATTTAATGCCTATTACCTGATAATTTTCTTATTTAATTATTGTTATTCATTATTGTACCTTGATTGTTATGTATAATAATAATAGTTCTACTACTTTAGAACGTCAGGAGAGGTTTGTCGGAGAAGTTGTTTGCATTCGGTGTGCCTGGTTTTGCAGCCTGCCTTTCTTTGGTTGGACTAACTATGCTAGCTAAGAAGAAATTTGAGGGGAAGGATGTTGAGAATTATGAACTATTCTTCACGTGCTCCCAGTTTATTGCATGGGTAAGAACTCTGTTATCATAATGATCTTGTTTATCTTCCGAGTCATATAAATGTTTGAACAAATGTCCTTACAGTAGGTGCTAAAATTCCTTTTGATAGATGTCTGTAAGTCTTGTCTGTGTCAGTGGGGCTTGGTTTGAAATCCTCTATAACCCAATAATGTGCTTCTGCTGGATCTTGAAGATTATTCTAGAGATACCTCATTTGCAATACAAGCTTACCTTACTAAAGGTATCCCATTATTTTTCAAAATGATTTCCTTTCTTTTCGACGTGTTCATAAGCTGTGGAAGACCTCTGCAAAATTCTGCTATTCTAAGCTTTCTTTAATCAATAGGCAATGCCATCTTTTATGGAGATTATCTCATTTTGTACTGCAACCACATTTGGACTCTTTGTTATTGTGGCTGCTGCAGTAGGCCAATCAGGCAACAAAAGGTACCTGATTCCCCAATTTGCCTACGTTTCTGAATATTTTTTTTTATATTTACATTGTGTAAGATCTTTGCGAACTAATACATTTCCTTTTTTTATTTAGCAACTAGCACATACTGTTTCATTTCATTATCATTGTCCTAAAAGTAATGTGCAAATCTTCACTCTTTCAGAGAAGTGAACTCTATTGAAGCCCCTCTCGTTCTAAATGATGAAAAAGCTGAGGGTGAAATTACAAACATGGTATTTGATTTTAATAATAAGCCTTTGGTTTTCTATTGTACATTCAGTACAATTTCAATCTATAATCTGGGTAATAAGTTTTACATTGGTTATGGTATTGCTGTTGTAATATCATCTTATGCATGTTTTTTTTTTCTCAAACATACATGAGAGGTGTGTATCATTATATTAAGTAGAGGTCATCTTATGCATGCTGTAAAGTTGCTATTAGCTTGCAATTTGAATACATGATCTTGTAATACATTCTGTTGCACGTGAATTTGTTTTACACAATGACATCCTTAGTGTTACCACCTAGATATATAAATATCGGCAAGGCTTGCCTTGTTTTGATTGGATTGTGTTGAAATGTCTCCCAAAAAGAATTTGCATGCCACCCTCCCACCCCCCCATGTGGAAAAAAAAAAAAACTCCTGTAAATTTCTGTGTATGAACAACAATATCACCTGCAAATTTTACAGGATCTTTGTTCTCGAACAGGCCTTGTTGGCCCGTATTTAAATTTTACAGGATCTGTTCTTACTACTGCATGCTGACGTGCATTGACATTCTTATTGTTCAATATTTGGAGTTCATCATCAATATTTGGATCCTGTCCAATCTTATTAGTGTTCCATCACCAAGATGTAATTGTGACTTCTTCACTTAATGTTATCTTTTTTCAGGTAAAGGATTACAATTTGTGGGAACTGTTGACTTTCAGATTCGTTAATCCAGTGATGGACATTGGTATCACAAGACAACTTGACTTCACAGATTTACTTGAGTTACCAACTGAGCTTAGAGCTACATCCTGTTATGACAAACTTTTGTCTTCCTGGACTGCTGAATATCAAAACCACCATGACAACTCCTCTCTACTTAGAGCCATGTCTTATTCTTATGGATGGACATACTTGCATTTGGGCCTTCTTAAGGTATCCTTTTCTTTTCATTGAGATTGTTGAACTGAGTAAAAGGATGTTGCTAGATGTCAACTCTGGGATTCATGGCATATAAATGTTCTGCGTCCTTTGTTCTCACCTCTTTTATGGCAATTAGCAAATACATCTTTTTTTTTTTTTTTTTGCAAGGAAAAATCAATATATCCTACAATGAGCAGATTACACAAGAACGATAACATGGGATTAATTATCTCAGAACAGCAACTTTTTCATGTTATTACCCTTATTTCAAATTCAAGCATTCTTAAATTGAAGTTCACACTGATTGTCTTTAAATTTCTAACATTCTATTCATGCAGGTATTAAATGACAGCATCAATTTTGTAAGTCCTCTGTTGCTGAACAAGTTTATAAGACTTCTTCAGCAAGGTATTAAATCCTCAAGAATAGAAGACTAATTATTAAAAGTTCTCCCAGGCAAATAGATACTCTGTTCATTCTTGGCACGTGAAGCATTATTCTATTTGGGAGGGAAAGGTTAACAACAGATGTCTTTTCAGTAATTTTTAGGATTCTTGAGTCGCTCATTTAGAAATTTTGTGTAACATACGGACATTTGTAGTTAAAAATATATAGGTATTCTTACATAAAATAGAAGTGCATGCAAATACTGCTACTTATCTGGTCCGATCCATCTGATTTGGAAATTGTGATTCGACTTCTTTAGCAATCTAATAAACTAATCTACATCTTCCGTTGGTTTCTGCACTACTTTTCAGGTTCTGATGGCATGGATGGATATATTCTTGCCATTTCCTTAGGATTGACTTCTATTATCAAGTAAACCATCCTTACTATACGATTTGAACTTTTGCACATCCACTGAAGTGTTTATGATTTCTTTTATACTCAAACCTTTGATAATGACGTATGCATCTCCTTTCTGTGTCATTTATTTTTCTTGACGTTTAACAGACTGTTATCAACTTATATACTGGAATATCAACTTATATACTGGAAATATAAGTTACATTATGGGTGTTAAACTGGTGTTCTCATGTTAAGTCTGCATCACTGCGGCTGTATCATGTTCTACTTTCGTACTACTGTTACATGTTCATGTGGTTTCAAGTTGCAACCTATCTACTTTCCTCCTTATGAGGAGCAGATAATGCACTCAGTCATACAAACAACTGAATTTGATGATAATATAAAGATGAATTTAGCAATTACATCTCTGAGCAGTGAGCACCTTGTTGTATTAGGGTGTTATATTTTTTTGTTATAATATATTGTCATTCTAAACACAAACAGAATACCATATTAGTGGACCTTTGCCTGTCGAAAGAGAATCACCTTGGTGGCTCCTTGGACTATAAGTTCTTCGGTATTAACTAACAATTTTTTGTTTACACTTTTGTTTTATATGCTAGGTCCTTTTTAGATAGCCAGTACTCCTTTCGTCTAGCAAAGCTCAAGTTGATGTTACGATCAAGCATCATGGGGATAATTTATCGGAAGGTATTCAGTTCTTGCTAATTGTGATATAGCGTAGAACTTCTGCTGGGTATTCTATATATCTTCTGTGGCAGCTCGTTTCGATCTACCAATTCGACATTGTATTTTGTACAAATTCAATTTCGAAGCATGTTATAACTTTGCTTGACTTTTATTTGTTGTTTTTTAAATTTGGATGGATCTTTCTTTAAAAAACAGTGCCTATGTCTCAGTCTAGCTGAGCGTTCTAGGTTCTCTGAAGGTGAGATACAGACCTTCATGTCTGTTGATGCTGACCGCACAATAAACTTGTGTAACAGCCTTCATGATGCCTGGAGGTACTTCCCATCTCAATCTCACATTTTTGTGTATGAAGGACTCAAATTACTATATGTATGCACATGCACTCCATTATCTATTCTTTGCATGATTTGGTGTTTATCTAGCTTGCCACTGCAGATTGGAGTTGCTCTTTATCTGTTATATACACAAGTCAATTATGCTTTTCTATCTGGGCTTGCAATAACAATCATACTAATACCAGGTATGCTTACCTTTTGCTTCCTTGTTCTGTATTAGGCTTCTTCGTCATTCAAAGATCTGCAGCCATGCATGACCTTTTCCCCTTCCAAAATGGATTGTGATAATTCTATCATCTCTTGGTTCGCCCTTATTGTCTTGTGAAATTGATCTATTGACCAAGGCATGAGTCCAATACAAATAGATGTATGTTATAAGAACCTGATGGTGCTAAGGACTGAGATTTTAGTGTGTAATGCTAACCCACATTTATAATCTAATCATATCTTCCTCGTATTAAAATTTCTGCCCCTTTTTTTTTTTTTTTTTTTTTTTTTTTTTTACTTTTTACCATGTCAGTCTCTTTTTCTTGTAACAATGTACAAATGCACAGTGAACAAATGGATTTCTACAAGGATTGCTGGTGCAACACAAAAGATGATGAAGCAAAAAGACAGGAGGTAAGAGAACTGGCCCTCCATTGCATTTGATGACATGACATCCTTTGTTTCATTTTCATGTTCCCATATCGCCGAGGTGCTTTCTCAAACACCATTACATTATACCTCGGCCTCACTGGCATATATTGTTTATTTGTTTTGGGTCATGAGGCAGGAGGAATCATGCAAACGTTTGCTAGTCAACAAAATAATTATAGAGTTTAATACTCCAAAATTTATTCATGAATAGGATAAGCTGTGCAGGGGAGCTCTTAGCACATATTAGAACAGTGAAGATGTACAGCTGGGAGAAACTATTCACTGAACGTTTGGTGGAAAGAAGAGAATCAGAAGTGAAGCATCTCGCGGTGTGCAACTGATCATGATGAATCTATATTTTATAATAAATTGCACATCTTGCACTGGAACTAACAAGGGCTTCCTATTTCCCAATAGACTAGAAAATATCTGGATGCTTGGTGCGTCTATTTCTGGGCAACCACACCGACATTGTTCTCCCTTTTCACCTTTTCTATTTTTGCAATAATGGGACACACATTGGATGCTGCCACGGTAAAACAATATTATGAATGATATGCTTAGGATATGCCTTTTGGACCAAGAAACTTCCTACTAATATCTGGAATCCTTATTACAGGTATTTACTTGTGTTGCACTCTTTAACACACTAATATCACCGTTAAACTCATTTCCATGGGTTATTAATGGGATGATTGATGTAAGTGGATAATTGGTTTATGTCATTATACTGTTACATACATTTGCAGCTGCACTAACATTCCATGTTTTGGTTGCTGCAGGCTGTTATCTCTAGCAGACGGCTCAGTAACTATTTATCTACTCCAGAGCATCACTCATCCGAGTTAACTGCCTCTGCTGACCTTTTAAACCACCACTTTAAGAGATACACCGAAGTAACTTATAATCCAATGGCCGTCGTCCTTCAGAATGTATCCTGTTCTTGGTCTAGTAGCTCTGTTGCTGATCCAAGCTTAGTTATCAGAGATTTATCTTTGCAGCTACAAAAGGGGCTCTTTATTGCAATTGTAGGCGAGGTGTAGTTATTCTGGCCATCAAATTTTCGTTTTTGTACAAAGGTGTTCTGGGCTGGTTATGTGGTGGGGGTACACAATTTCGTTAATGGTTTGGTTGGGGAAACTGAATAGCATGTGTTGGCATATTATATTATATCTCAATTTGCCATTACTGTTTTTATAATCGTCTAATCTGATGCTATTGCTGTTTTTCTCTGAATTGAGGAAATTTTATGTCCATATTAGGTTGGTTCTGGCAAATCATCTTTGTTGAACACAGTCATTGGAGAGACTCATGTCATCAGTGGTTCTGTTAGCTCCTTTGGTTCAATTGCCTATGTACCACAGGTAGCAATTTATGACCTGGAAACTGCTTAAGATTTGTATTTGAAATGTCTGGAGACTAAAAATGGAACTGGGTTCTGTAGGTACCATGGATCTTATCTGGCTCTTTACGAGATAATATTTTGCTTGGGAAAGAATTTGATCCGAGGAGGTAGTTTATTTATGTCTGTGACAGATATTATCACAAGTTTGTTTTATTATGTCTTGCATGACATTAGAGCTGCTAACATGAACCATTGGAGATGGGCATACACCATAGAATTTATTGCTTCCCTTTTGATTAACAGTCTGCATCACAAAATTAATGCAGATACGAAGAAGTAATAGAGGCATGTGCTCTTCGTGTTGACATATCGGCAATGGCCAGAGGAGATATGTCACATATTGGAGAGAAAGGTACCAACTTGTCTGGTGGACAGAGAGCTCGTCTGGCATTGGCAAGGTTATGTTTTTGACAACTTTGTGGACTTTCATCCTTCTTAAGCTCGCTAGCTAACATTATGATCATATACTTGCAGGGCTTTGTACCACAATTCTGATGTTTACTTGTTTGATGACATCCTTAGCGCGGTTGACTCCCAAGTTGCTTCGTGGATCCTGGAAAAGGCTGTTATGGGGCACCAATTAACGCAGAAAACAAGATTGCTAAGCACACACAATCTTCAGGTAATATTCATTGAATCTTATCCAAACTAACTGCGGCACATTGGTATTAAATGTATGAATCATATTTAAGGTTATATCTCTACTACTAGGCTGTATGCATAGAATAAGCAGAGTGATCCTGAAAGAACAATGTAATTTTCCTTTCGTTTCCTTTTCTGTTTCCCAGGCCATTGCTGCTGCAGATATGATTGTAGTCATGTCTAATGGGCTCATTAAGTGGTTCGGGACACTGGAATCTTTCTTGGCAACTCCATATTCAAGAATCTCTATGCCAGATAATTCGAGTCCTACCTCCTGTGCAGCTTCTGTGAAAGATAAAACACCAATAGTAACATGCGAACTGAAAACTGATGATATACTTGAAGATTCAGTCATTTTTTATGAGGAGACAAAAGATCAGGTAGAAGAGGAGGCAAGGAAACAAGGCAAGGTTGAGCTCGGTGTCTACAAGTGAGTTATTTTGTGAACAATAGAATGATAAAAATATTTCAGTCTTGGGTGATCTATTATTCATAATAGTTCTTTTTTACAGAAAATATGCAGCATTTGCAGGGTGGTCAGCTGTTGTTTTAATATTCCTAAGCGCATTCTTAATGCAAGCATCTCGTAACGGTAATGATCTTTGGTTAACTTACTGGGTTGATACCAGCACAGGCACCAACAACACAAGATTTTATCTGGTAAGAGTACTTTCTCTTCTTTTGAGGGATGGTAAGATTCTACTAACTACTAAGTGAACATGAACCATAATCAGTATGTTGAATCTGGTGTTAAGTTTTTCACAAAGAAATATTTTCAGCACATTTATGCTGATTCAAAAACTTGCTTGTGCAGATTATCCTTGCTATGTTTGGCATCATCAATTCTCTTTTCACTTTGGGAAGGGCATTTTCTTTTGCATTTGGTGGCCTCCGTGCAGCAATCCATGTTCATGCATCTCTTCTTGAAAATATCATTAGTGCACCGATTTGTTTCTTTGACCAAAATCCCAGTGGCCGGATCCTAAACAGGTTTGGTATCTTATTCATCAGATCACCTCTAGTTTTTAGTAAGCTTTGAAAGGGTGAAACACCCCTTGGCCTTGACGACGCTTTACAAACTTTCAGATTATCGTCAGACCTCTACACCGTTGATGATTCTCTTCCTTTCATTCTCAATATATTTGTGGCCAACTTCTTCAGCTTACTCGGCACTCTGGTTGTTTTGTCTTATTCACAGGTAAATTATGTATAATCCCTCCATCCCAGAATTCTTGTCGCTTTCGCTTCCCGAGAAACAACAGCCGACAATTTTTATAAATAATAAATATCATCGATTAGTATCATAATTAGTATCATCGGAAAGATCTTTGTATCTAGTTTTTAACAAATTTATTTGGAGATATAAATATTGCACGCATTTTCTATAAATGGAGTCAAACTTATGGCATGCACACCCAAAACGACTGTAATTTGGGGACAGATGGAGTAAACAATAGTTCAGGGCCAGCCTTGTACTTCAGAAAGGAAACTAAACCATGTTTCTTGTATTTCATGAATGCTTGGTCTGCAGGTTTCCTTCTTACTCATCTTACTTCCACTCTGGCTTATCTATAGGAAGTTGCAGGTACCAATTTCACTCACTTATTTCTGTATTGACGCTTAAGTCATTTATCTGAGCCTATGTACTATATAAAAATATAAAATCCATATAATACAGCAGTGTGTAACAGTTAATTCTCCTTTTCTCTTGGTTAACACAGTGCATCACGGTATATATCTAAGCTGTACCTTATGGAGAAAGAAACTAATGCTTTGTACAGTTCTATTACAGGTCTACATCACGTGAAGTACGGCGACTTGATAGTGTTGCTCGTTCACCAATCTATTCATCTTTCACAGAGACACTTGATGGTTCATCAACAATAAGAGCTTTCCAGAATGAAGTAAGCTTCTTTTTTTCTTCCCAGGGCAGAAGGAAGCATTCTAGTTGCATTTAGACAAATTCAGAAGGATGTTAAAACATCATAACTTTTTGAACACAAAAGCATCACATGTCAAAGGCCCTAGTGCTAGTGGTTTGTTCAAGATACTGACAGTACACTACACAGGGGTTCTTCTTGGAAAGATTCATCCAACATGTGACACTATATCAGAAAACATCCTACTCTGAGCTCATTGCTAGTTTGTGGCTCTCGTTGAGACTCCAGGTACATTTTTTTTGTCCTGCTATAATAAAATCATCATGTACATGGAATTAGTTACTTTTATCCATCAGTAAGGCCTATAATCAGGCACGGCAGTGACGATCAAACTGTTCAGTTGTTGGCAGGTTTTATCATTCTGTTTATTGCCATGATGGCCACTATCAGCTTCCATAGCAGTTCTCTTGTCAACTTTGCAACACCTGGATTGGTAGGTTTTATTGAACACAATTGCTGACCTTGTGCTTAGGCATTTCCATCTTGATGGAAATTGGAAATATAGTTCTGTTCAAAGTACTAGATATTAATCATATTAAAAAAAATCTACTGCAGGTGGGCCTGGCTTTATCATATGCAGCACCTGTAGTATCGTTGCTGAATGGCTTCTTAACCACCTTTACAGAGACAGAAAAGGAAATGATCTCTGTGGAAAGGGTTGACGAGGTAACCCGAAGAATCACATTTATCCTTATTCATCATGCATCTCTCTAGCTTTAATAGTCTGATGATGCTTGCAGTACATTGGCATACCTCAAGAAGAACTCCAGGGATCAGAACCTCCGCCGAGAAGCTGGCCAAAGGAAGGGAAGATTGAGTTTGAACATGTAACACTGAAGTACAAGCCAGAGCTACCACCTGCTTTAAGTGACGTTTCATTCCTTATTGCACCAGGCATGCAGGTACGATGCTTTCAAGACTTCCACTGAATCATTTTGATTTGCGAAGCTATCCTGAAATCTGCCCTGGCTTTTAGGTTGGAATAATAGGAAGGACTGGAGCAGGCAAATCAAGTATACTGAATGCACTTTTCCGCTTAGTTCCAATTTGCAACGGCCGCATCTTAGTAGATGGCATTGATTTGGCTAAAGTTGCCGTACGAGAACTCCGTGGACATTTTGCAGTAGTTCCACAGAGCCCCTTTTTGTTTGATGGGTCTTTGAGGTAACTACTGAGTGCTCTTTTTCACAGTTTTCAGGCTGCTTTTAACTGCTTTCATGCTTGCACTGATTAGGGAATAAACAAAAATTTATGTTCAACGTTCAATATTTTAATTGTGAATATACATGATAGGGAAAACCTGGATCCTTTCAATACAACAACAGATCTCAGGATATGGGAAGTTCTTGAAAACTGCCATATGAAGGGAGAGGTAGAATCAATAGGTGGACTTGACATCCACGTGAAAGAAAGCGGTGCATCTTTTTCAGTAGGGCAGCGACAGCTCCTATGCCTTGCCCGTGCCATCCTAAAATCGTCCAAGGTATGGGCTACCATATCATTGCAGTATTGCTTATAACATACACACAACTGTGCAAAAGCCTAATCAAATCCGTTTGGCTAATTCCATCAGTTCTCATGATGGTTAAAAATCTCAGTCAGAGTTAATGATTCTGCAGGTGCTTTGTCTAGATGAATGCACAGCCAATGTTGACAACCAAACAGCCTTCCTGTTGCAAAATACTATTTCTGCTGAATGCAAAGGCATGACTGTTCTGACCATAGCACATCGTATTTCAACAGTGATGAAGATGGACAATATTCTAGTTCTTGATCAGGGGAAACTGGTAAGTTGTGCTACTAGGATTGACATTTTTAAGGACCATTGCAAAAACCAAAGAGGAATATGGGAACGAAACCATTTCACAAGAATGATACGATCAATAAGAATACAAATGAGAATGCCACATTTGGTGAAAATTGCTGTTAAAAACACTACATACAGAAAAAAAAAAAAGAATCCTAAACCATGGGACAAACAAAAATGGAACATCATTTTAATGCCTATGGTAAATGACACAGATCATGAGTATGCTTTTGTTCAAATGCCTTATTATCCAATTAATGTAGGATTATTATCTAACTCTACCCTGCTCCACTTCAGGTTGAAGAAGGAAATCCAGCAGCTCTTATGAATCACAGACTCTCAAGATTCGCTCAGTATGCCAAGGCATCCCAGATGTGATTATGGAGCAGGTTTCCTACTATGTTATGCTAGGCCTTCAGGGTTAGAACTTACTTTCTAGACATTAGACAGTATTTACCACTCACCAATGAGCTTGTAAGAATAGATCCAAATTGACACCACTAAATATGGTTAACAGAGGCTCTGACCCTCTATTTGAATCATTGAATATACGATCCCTAGCTGTTCAAATTGCATGCTCTGGTTTCTAAACAAGTGATGTTCATGAAAACCTTACTTCATTGATGGCTTTTCAGTTCTCATGGATGTTTTATTTTGGTATAAGTAGTAGCTATTTTCAATTCGAATGGCATGGTGCTTGATTGCTCACTGCAAGTGAGGCACCGCCAGCATGGATTGACGTACAAAGCACTAAGCTGTCTCGAATTGACCTCAACTGGTAATGAGGGAACCAAAATTCAGGGGATCAACAACCATCTGCAGTTTCATTCACAAGCAAAACTGGACGTGGTAGCAAAACAACCCTAATTAACTGCACAGATCCCACAACACAAGATCTTTATGGAATGATGAATTCGTTCAGATTGTCACGAATTTACAGTTTACAGACGGGCACAGGACGGATTTATAGTCTACTAACCCAACACAGAGATGCGCACAGCACGTCGGACGGAGGTAGCAGCAGAGGCACGGAACAGACAACAGAGCACCACGGACCACGGGGATCCATCCCTCCGTCCATCGGTCAGGCGACGTAGACGTAGTCTTCGTCGGGGTCGCGGTGGCGGTGGGGGTCGACGGAGCAGATGACGTAGACGGCGTAGAGGACGCCCGGGAGGTAGCCGAGGATGGTGAGCAGCACGCTGATCCAGAACTCCAGCTGCCGGGAAACGCAAACGGGCTGCTGTAAGCGCAGAGCAAGGATGGGGAAGGGATCAGGAGGAAGAGGAGGGAGGTGGAGGGGGACTCACGGAGCAGCAGCCGTGGCGGAGGCAGACGCCGAGGGGCGGGAGGAGGACCGAGCACAGCAGCTCCAGGCACCGGCAGCAGCACGAGCACAGGCCCATCTCCTCCTCCTCCTGCTGCGGCCGCAGTTGCTGATTGATGGCGTCTTTCTTGGCCTCCGATCCTGGCGCGCTGCCCCGCTCGCTCGCTCGGGGAACTGGGAGTGGGAGGTTGAAATTCCCGATTAAAATGGCCGCCGAATCGCGGACCGGGGAGCGAGTTTTTTTTTCTTTCCCTCTCTCTTGTCTTCGAGGGGAAGGAACTAGAACTCCACCAATCACCACGTCACGACGCGGAATCGCGCAAGCAGGAGGGAGTCAGTGTTTACGTGTTAACTATCCGCACTCATTGTCCTCTATTTTCATTCTCCATATATTCTGGTCATCAAGATTCTCTTTTCTATACACGTTTCTTCCGCATTCATCATCCTCTATATCTTATACTCTATACCAACTACCAACAACGGCCCCACTTGTCATCTTCTATAAATTTTATCTAAATATATACATGTGAGATCTTGTTTTGAAGGATTTATTGAAACGAATTTAACGGTACAATTAAAATTTTATTTGGTTTTTTGGTTTGTAAGTTATAGCATTATTTAGCAAAAGAAATGCATGGGACCCGCTGCATGCTCAACTCTCTCTCTCTCCAGACGCGCACAGCAGCCTGCCAGCCTCTGGCCGTGGTCCCCACGCTCCATAGCGTCTGTCCGGGAAGGCGCCATATTTCCAGGATGTAATGTGCGTAACGGACAGTTTCCAGAATCCATTGCAGGCGTTCAACCACTGTAAAGGCTAACATGGACATGTACCGGATGGGATACCGTCCTTCGGTGCAGTCAGTCTTACTTTAGGAGTCGAGGTTTTACGTCTAAGACAATTTTTTTGGCCAGTTAAGACAATTATTAAGTTAGATGCATCTGTGCTGAGGCTGAGGGCATGTTTGGATATAGAGATATAGAAAGTGGGATAGAAAAAGAAAATAGATGAATGGTTAGAATTAAATGAGACTAAAAAAATAAATAACTAAGATATAATACCCTTTGAAGGATAAGATATGCCCGAAAGGCGGAGGCGTAAAAACTTTTTCGGGTATGGCGAGGTTTAGCTTCCATCCATCAGGCGAGCAGTCGTTCCATCAGGCCATTAGCTTCCATCCGTTCGGTTTGTTAATTGCACCCAACATCATCAAGTGGAGCCACCAGCCCAGCCACTAAACTAATGTATTGACATATATATGTCATGTATGTATATATATACTAGTACACCACATATATGCAGTATTTTTGTACAGATTTTAGGTATGGCGTAAGCCAAACCTTGCCAGATACCTAGCTCCGCCCATGGATATGCCTATCCTTAACTCTATCCCAACCCCCATCTAAACGCCGCCTGAATGTAATGTTGGGCATGGAGACACGGGAGGCAGTGGGGAGTGGGAACGAGGGAGAACGGGAAAACAGGTCCACAAAGCCATGTTTCAACCAAATTATTATAGCTTTTTATTTTTTATTAATTAAATGTGTTGGTTCTTGGGCTAAAAGGTTCGTGAAGAAGGAACATCAACTGTCAAAGCAGTTGCTGTAGTTTAAATATATAATAAGTTAATTGGCCAGTCCTGCGAGGCACTTTCTCCCTTCTCGTCTCTTCGAAATGCTACAGTACCGAGAGGCGAAAAGGAGGCGAACCAAGATCCCGGCGGCGATTTCGCCGGCCCTCTCCCTCTCCGGCGGTCGTTTAGGCGCTGGCGAGCGAGATGGACCGGCGAATCGCCGTGCGGTTGTGTATAGGCTAGGTAGTTTCCTATCTAGGTCTAGTGTTTGCCGGGGAGGTGTGCTCTCCTTGCGGCTCCCTCTTCCTGGCGGCGCCGGCGAGGTGTTGGCGGCGGCGTCGAAGGGGAATAAGTCCTTCCGGTCCTTTCCACGCCCTATTGGCGGTCTTTGTAACACCCTCGGTGTTACGTTAACTAAAACCTGCCATGTCATCATCATCATTGCATAAGCATTCATCATTAGAGAACCCTAATTCAAACAATTAAAATGAGTTTACAATTCTAGGGTTTTGTTTGCGCCCTTTTATATCACATGTGTATGTGGTTATAATTTACATTTCACTCACATGTTTACTTTTCTCGATAAAAGCAATCAATTAAAATCAACCCTGGTGTTTGCAAGTGTTTGTCTAACCCTGACTCACACATCAAACAAGTTTTCTAAAGCAAATGGTGAAAAAGAAAGAATCAAATTTGAATTTGGAATTCAAATTCCAAACCCTAGCTCAAGTGGCTAAGTGTTGGAATTGGAATTTCACTTTCAATTTTGGTGAGCTAACCATAATTAATTTTATAAGTAAAAGTTGCTAACCAATAGCACTATTTCAAAGTATGAACTTTGTACTTTGGAAGTGTACTGTTGGTTGGGTTTGAAAAGTGCCACATCATCATTAATTAATTGCCCAAGAATTCAATTTCAAAAACCTTTCAAAAAGGGAGATTTTCAAAAGTGTTTTTGCCCCTTTACCATTTCACCCCAAAATATTCAAAATTTGGGAAAACTCCAAAAATACAGTTTGTGCATCTCTTTGAGCTCTACAACTTTGGTATACAAAGTTTTTCAAGTTTTTGAATAAAATTTGAACTAATTTCAAAAGTTATTTGAATTGGAAAATGTCCCCTTTTAAGTTTTAAACTTCAATTCAAAAATTATTTGGTTTCATGAAAAACTTCCTAAATGAAAGTTGTAGATCTTGAGAAAGGGAACAACTTTTATTTTCAGAGATTTTCATCTTTTCTTCAAAATTTGAAAGTAATTTTAAAATCCCTAAAGTTAGGGTTTTGCTTTAAATTCAAATTTGAAGTTCAAATTCAAAAACCAGTTTGAATCTGACCAAACTCCTTTAATGAAAGTTGTAGAGCACAAAATTTGGAACAATCTGTATTTTGGGATATTTTTTGTGAACAGTTCAAATTTTAAAAGAAATTTTGAAAATGGAAAAATGTGCTGGCTCGCTTTCTGATTGAGAGATGGGGGGACACCTCATCGGCGCCCATGCCGGCCGGCCGGCCGATGGCCGCCGTGGCCGTTCTCGTGGCTTCCCCGGCTTTCACGCGCCGCCGTCCACCTCCCGAGCGTCGTGAAGGTGTCTTCTACCACGTCGATACACTCCTTGCCTATAAAAGCCACCGCCGGCCGGCGATTTTCCCTCTTTCTCCCTCACTGCTCATCACCGGTCGCCACTGCGCTCTTGCTCAATTCGAGCACCACACACCGTCGCCATCCAATTGCTCCTGCAGTCACCTCCGCCTCACTCTTGCGCACGCCCCGAGCCATAGGTCGAGCCGTGAGGTCGTCTATATCAACTCTTTGCGTCGCCGTCTTCTTCCTCTCCGGTCATCCACCGCCGTGAGCCCTCTGCGCGCGATTCGCGCTCCACGAGCATCTCAAGCTTCACTAAGTGATCCATTGGCTTCGCTTTGACCTCCATCGATCATGATCGGCTCACTTATTTCCATCGTGTGCAGCCGGACACGTCGGAACGTCGACGAGGCCCTCGGTTCACGCCGCCACAGTCACTGCCTCCGCCATTAACCTTGCTCCACCCCCGTCCACGCCCGCTGCTCCCTTGTTTTGTACCCGTGGTAAGCTTCTGAGTCAGGTCATGAGGTTGGTTGCGCTGTTGTCACTGTAGCTTGGCCGGAACACCGTGAGTCAGACGAGCTCCGCGTGCCCCCGAAACCGCCATGGCCGCCGCCCGCAGGTGCTCCGGTGAGTGAGAGAGGGCTTTTGGTAGCTTGTTGAGTGCGGTTCGGTAAGAGGGAGCGATCGGTGCGATTAGTTTCGTCGGAGGAGCGTCGCCGGGTGAAGAGTGGCCGTCCGTGCCGCCGGCACCGCTTTCCATTGGAGAGAAGGAGGAGGAGGGAGAGGAGCGGGACCGGCGGGACCGGCCCTGTCGTGCGCGAGAGGAGGAGGGGCCGCGGCCGAGCGGGCCGCGGGCGCGCCTTGCGCGCAGCCGTTGGGCCGCCTGATGAGCCCGCGAAGGAATGGTTTTGTTTTTCTTTTTCTAATTAATTTCCAAAGCACTTGTTTTCATCTTTTTGCATTAATTTATTTTGGGCATCTAAAAATGTGACAAAAATATGTGTGTGCTCCTTGTGATATGCTCTGTCAAATAAAAATACTAACTTTGTTTTTCTGATAAAATTTAATTGTGCTTTAATTTGCTCTTTAAATTAATAAATGCAAATTCCATGATTTTTAATAATTAAAATATAAGTTCAAAAATTATGAAATTTGTTTTGTGTGCTAATTAGGTGATGATGATCTTAATTATGAAGTTTGACCCTGTTTTGATTAAGTTTTGTATTACACTTAATTAATACCTTGTTTAATTAGTGTTTAATTAATTAATCTTTTAGTTAATTAGGGTTTAATTAATCTCCAATTAGCAAGTTAATTAGTGGCTTTCAACAACTGTAAAAATGGTTAATAAATTAGTAATCACTCTAATCACCATTAGGGTTGCTTGATTTTGGGATTGAGTGATGACCCTAGGTCATTAACCCTAATGACCTTCGGCATTTCATGTTGATTGTGTATCGCTAGTCCGTCGTCGTCGACGCTAATTATACCTTCTTAGTGCGAGGTTGCCGTGAAGGAAAAAGTTGTACTCAAGATCGACTAACAATCGTTGCATCATTATCGCATGTCTTTATCACTTTTGCACCGTAATCATGCATTCTTGTCGTGTAGTAATCGGCTCGAGGGAAGGGGTTGATCCAACTCCTGTTCTTGAAGAAGGTGATCGTCGTGAGGAGGTTGGATCTGATCTTGGCGATTGGGTAGCCGATCCTCACTTCATCGAGCCCCAAGGCAAGCCCCTTGATGCATTCAAACCCGTCCTTGTATTTCGAAAAGTTTTTATGATTTCATGTGATGATATAATGCATTAGGTGTAGGAGTTATGTGATATCCTACTTGATGCATTTATTGTACCTTGATATATTACCCTCGTATACCTGTTTTGATTTCGAAATGCTTAGTACACGCTTAGCCTTGCTACTAGTGTAGGGTTTTTGATAAACTGTTTTCAAAAAAGTGTGAGAACTATACTCCCTGAAGGGAATTTATTTAAAACGATGTTGCTTGTCGTCTACCCTTGTTCCGACGGGGCCAAGGGTACACCACAAGAACATGATGATGAGTAAATCGAGACGTCGGTGGAGTGACTTGCATCGAGGAAGGGCTAGTGCCCCGATGTAGTGTCGCCCACTTGTGTCGGTTAAGGACCGTCCCGTTGTTTGGCGCCCCGGGATCATGAGGTTATTGGATAGTACTAGTCGCATGCTAATGGCGGTAAGCTCCACTTGGACTATTCGTTACTAGAACGGATAGTAGCGTGTACCCATCCTACGATGCGCACCGCCGAAGTGACCGAGCGGCCGTAGTGAGGTGGTGTACTTTTACACCCGCTCTAGTATGGAGAAATCTAAGCGTTGAGTTGATGTATGTAAGATGTTCGGTCCCTGCATACATCGTGTGGCTAGAAGCCCCAAATTGGGTATATTAAGCGATTCGAATCGTCGTGTGCTCCACGATATGGGAGCCGTGATCCGAGTCCCGCATCGTAGTAATAATGAAAGTCCGAGTATGAGAGTTTTGAATCCGGCATATGTTTGATAAGTGATTATTAAAGTAAGGATTGGCTTAGTCTCTTTTCGCAAAAGGGTGTCTTTTGATCTTGCTAAAGCCTCACCTTGATTCCTATTAGCCAGCATTCCTAAGTCTTCTCCCCACTTTTTGGTCGGGTAAGTCTTGCGGAGTACTTTTTGTACTCAGGGTTTGTTCAACCCCTGTTGCAGGTGAACCTCATGGACAAGAGTGCTACGGCCCTTGTTGCATGACGGTTGTCGAAGAAGTAACCGATGAAGAGTGAATTGAGTGGCCTCTGGGTAGGGCACTTTGGTTGTGTGATCTGTAATAAAGTTATATAATGATACTTCCGCTGGTTTGTAATGATAACACTCTGGTTTGTATAAGTTTTGTAAAAGGTTTGTAAATTAAGTTATTGTAAGTCTTCCGCTACTCCGTATTTGTATATGAAAAAACTGTTGTAATACTTGTGATGTCTCTCGTAAGTATCGATCCCGGGTGATCGTGGTTTTATCGAGGGGATCCACCCGACGGAACATTTTAAGTTATGTGGTGTACAAGCATAGCCGACGGAGGTCTTAGGGACAATGTCAGTGCTTGTGGGCCATATAATTTAGAAGGTTCTGCCACGTAGGGTATCGAGCGGTACTTACTAAGATATTCACAATGTTACCTTTTAAAAATTTCAAAATACTTTGGATCTAAAAGTTAAATGGGTTTTAGTCCAAATTGCTTCTGCTCCGTCTTAATTCTTTCTAGTAGCCTTTCTAGGTGCTATTTAAAAGAAGTCTTAAGCGGAGTATCATGTGTTTTTCTCTTTTGCCCTATATTACTAAAAGTATGCTTATGTTAGTTTAAAAAGTTTTCGCTTGATCCGTAGGTTCGATCATGCATCATGTTTAATTCATATGTTTAACACTGAATCCCCGATAAAAAGTGGTTGGGCTAAGTAGAAGCAATCCTATTCTTGCTAACTCTAAGGTTCTCGATCTTATAGAATCTATCTTTACTTTCTACAGGATGGCCCGTACCAAGCAGACTGCTCGAAAGATGACAGGTTCTAAGGGTGTGCCACGTCACCAGCTGGCACCGCGTCGTCATGATGCTGAGGCCGGGCCGAGCGAGCCAAAACCTGAGAAGAAGACCAAGAAGCAGAAGATAGCCGAGTTGTCTGCTGAGCTAGCTATCGCCACCAAGGAGCGTAGCATAGCTGTGGCAGAACCTTCTAAATTACATGGCCCACAAGCACCTGACATTGTCCCTAAGACCTCTGTCGACCATACTTGTGTACCACATAACTTGAAAAGTTCCTCGTCGGGTGAAACCCCGATGACACCACGATCCTCCGGGATCCACTTCTTACAAAGAACTTGCGGTGTTACAACCATTTATACAAACATAACAGAGTAGCGGAAGATTTACAAAAGAAGATTACAACATTTGATCGAGTTTGATTAAACAAAACTTAACCGAAGTTCGCGGAAAGCAAGAATAGAACTTTGCGTAAGGAAGATATTCGATCATGCCAAGCCCAATCGGTATGACCGATTTAGCTTCACTAGTCAACACCTGCAAATGGGGTCAAACAAACCCCGAGTACAAAAGTACTCCGCAAGACTTACCCGACGAAAAAGAGGGAGAAGACTCGGGAATGCTTTGGTTGATAGGAATCAAGGTAAGGCTTTAGCAAGAATCAAAGACACCTTTGCGTAAAAAGCGACTAAGCCAATCCTTACTTTACTACATCAATCACTTATCAACCATGTATCGGATTCAAAACTTTCCATCATCAACTTTCATTATTACTACGATGCTTTGGTGCGAGGATCACGGCTCCCATATCGTGGAGCACACGACGATTCGAATCGCTTATATACCCAAATTGGGGCTTCCTAGCCACACGATGTATGCGGGACCGAACATCTCACATACATCAACTCACGCTTGCATTTCTCCGCACGAGAATGGGTCCTAGCCACGGGAGTACAAGTACACCATCTCCCTACGCCGTCGGTCCACAACCGTCGGCGGGTGCACTCGTAGTGTGGGTACACGCTACTTCCCGTCCGGTGTCCGTTCTCGTATGGATCATACAAGGGAGCTTACCGCCATTAGCATGCGACTAGTACTATCCAATAACCTCATGATCCAAGGGCCAAGGCAACGAACGGTGCTTAACCGACTCACAAGTGGGCGACACTACACGGGGCACTAGCCCCTCCCGGTGCAAGTCACTCCACCCGGTCTCAATTTACTCATCATCATGCTCTTGTTGCGTACCCTTGACCCGATCAAAGTGAAGGGATACCAACAAGTAACATCGGGTTTTCGTAATTGCCCTCAAGGGGGAACTTTTGTTATCACATCTTTAAAACATTTCATAAAGCCTTTGCTATCTGCGGGGGCTAAGCACGCACTAGCATTTTCGAAATCAAAACAGTATCCGGGGTGTATAGCAAGGTACGGTAAATGCACCAAAGTAGGATATCACACAACTCCTATTACCTAATGCATCATATCGAGGAATATACAATATAAAAGCTTTTTCGAAATACAAGGCGGGGTTTAAATGCATCCGGGGCTTGCCTTGGGGCTCGGCAAGTTAGGATTAGCGATGGCACTTTGCCGAGATCGGGACCAACCCCTTCACACCGATAACCTTCCTCCGAGGCGGGGAGTCGGATTAGCTACACGATTGAGATGCATGATTACGATGCGGTGAATAAAAGAGCATGCGATAATGATGCAACGATTGTGTAACACCCCTGGTGTTACACGCTTAACCTCTTGCTAAACCGTCTCGTAAGCATCATGATTTTATGTTAATGCATGTGTTGAAGTGTGCGGATGATTTATGGTAACCTAGAAATGCCAATAAAATCATTAAAGAAAAGTTAGTTTAATTGCCCTTTTATATCACTTAAGGTTCAAGATCATTTTTTTTATTGAGTAAAATTAATATAGAACAAGTATGTGACACCTAAATAAAGATTAAAGTATGAACTTTGTAGGTTGCAATGCAACTTGTCTCACGGAAAAATAATTCCATTAACTAGCCTTTCCAAAGCAGCTCGAAAATTCAATTTGAATTAAGTTTCACTCAAGACTTAGCATTTTTCTTAAGCCCGAAAAAATGACAAAAGCCGTGTTGGCAAGAGGTTTTACGTGAAATCTAGCTAAGCAGCACTTTGCACGTTATAGGTTGGATTAGTAGCCTAATGAACCCTCTTTAGCTTGGCTAAGTTGGTTTGGCAGAAGTCCAGCTCTTAGACATCGAAAACCATGCTTCAAAAGCCTCAAAACCTCACTGTCTTGGTCTGGTTCACGCTCTGGCTAAGCTCTGCGTGGTCGTTGACAAGCACAGTTTGGCATGGTTATAGTTTCTTTCCTGCTCAAGCATAGCCCGGATAGGATACTTTGTCAAGCGCCCTTAAGTTCCCTCGTGAGCTTTGTCAAGTTGGTCGGGCCGAATCCGAGCTGTTTTGGTCACGGTCGTCGCTTTAAAAATCGTGCCGCGACCTTTGCGTGGCTCGGCGTGGCGATCACCGCGGCGCTACGTGTCGCGGGCCGCTACGTCCCGGGTCGGCTGCTTGGCGCCGTCACGTCGCTGCCCGCCCGTTGTTCGGCTAGCGTCGCGCTGGCTCGACAAGGTCACTGCCGCGCCGCGTCGCGTCTCGCCCGCCCGCGTCGCCTCGGCGCGCCAAGGCCCGCCCTCGCCATCGTTTGCCATTTATGACACCGCGGCCGCCGAGCGCTGCTCCCCTCTCTTGCTCGAGCGCGTGCGGTTCCTGGAGTTCTACAGCGCGCACAAGACGGAGCGCTAGGGGCCGACACCTTCCTACCAAAGCGAGGACAACTATAGCCCACTTCCATGGCCGCCGGGGCCGCGCCATTAAATTCGGCAGAGGGAGGTCGCCTCAAGCCGTTCCATCCGGTCACAGGCTTCGCCTTTAATACCTTGAGCCGTCCGACCCCGCCATGCTTTGAATTGAGCCGTGCCAAGCGCCAATTTGAAGCTTCTCTGGCCGGCGGTCGTCAAATAGCCGTAAACGGCGCGCCTGGACACACCAACCATCTCAAAGCCTCAGCGTCAAATTGGATGGCACCCACACCTTCGCCTCAACCTCCTACCCACCCTGCGCCTCTTATCTGAAACCCTATCGACACCCTTGGGCCGTTGGCACGGTCGTGTCGACCGTGGTGCGCCGCCGTGCTCTCTGCTTGCACGCGGCCAGCCCTTCTCGGCCTTCTCCCCCTCAACCGACGTCGCATCGGTCTTCGGGGTAAGCCCCTGGTGCTCAAGCACCTTTTCCCTTCGCCTGCCATGGCTCTGGTTCGCCGGAACGGCCGCGCCGCCGCCGTAAACCCCGCGGCCGCGACCTTCGCCGTAGCCAGCCGTGCTGCGCTACTCGCTGTGCTTCGCTAGAGTATCCTAGGGGTGCGCGTCTTTGTAGGTTTGGGTGCTCGGCCACCTCGGGGCCGCCGGAGTGCTCTCCGCCGGCCGGTCGAGCCGCTACCGCCCGAGTACCACGCTGCGCTGAAGCGCCCCCGGCTCGGTATACCTCCCCCGATGTAAAGACAAGTCTTTACAGGGGTGCTAGGTGCAAAAGCTTCTCTCTGTTACAATAGTGTCAATAGTACTCGCGCATTTAGCCAGAAGCTCGGGGGTTCTTTTGCAAAGTCACCGAGCGCGCGCGGCCTTTCCCGCACGGGCCGCCTATGCGCGTTGGGCCGAGCCCAAGTTGGGCCGGTCAGGGCTAGTTGCCCTTTTTCTTTTTCCGAATAAATAGAAATGGCCTTTTCTTTTTGATTCTTGAAATGAACTTTGGAAAATCATATAAAATAGTAGAAAAATCCAAAAATGATGAAACCAATTTTGTTAGTTTCCTAAATTCATGCTCTACCCACTGGTGTAGTTTGTTTATGTCTCTCTGTTAGAGTTTCAGCGAGTATTTAATTACTCTATTATGCGTGTCTTTAATAGGTTAATTGAGATAATAATTTATCATGGCAATAAGTAGTAGCCTTAGCTCTAAGCTTTATGCAGTGGCATATACATGTGTAATCTCTGTAATTTTGGTAGCTCCTAATGAGTTAGTTTATTAAGGTAGATAAAACACCCCAGTTAGAGTATATACTTAAATGACTAGAAAATAGTTATAACTTAAGTTTATCACGAAGCGCTACTTTATGAAAGTGACACCTAGTTAGTCGTGTTAGCCATTAGAGCTAGCTGTTGTATGTTAAGAGTTGTTGTTGCCTTTGTATTGATTGCATCATTTCTGCATCGCATCGTTGCATATCATAATAGGAACGATGGTGAACCGATGCAACCGAAGGACCTGGTGTTACACGAAGATGGTGTCATGATGGACGTATCATGGAGTTGGAGTACTAACTCTTGGTTATATGCTTTTACCCAGGCAAGCCCCGGTTCATAACCCCTACTATTCTGCACTTTATAATATATATGTTGCATTAAGTTTTGAGGAGTTGGATGAAACCCACTTGCATATATATCCTTATCCTATGAGTCTTACTAGCATGACAGGATCGTGTAGATTGCTATGCTACAGGTTCCCGGTAGAAGTCGAGTGATTGCCTGTCACTCGCGAGAGATAGGTTTATATATTATTATCAGGTTGCTATCACATGGATTATATATGGATAATAAATGGAGACCGGGCGGGACGGTATCATGGACCGTGGATGGGCGTTGGGTTTGTTGGGCAACAGAGCGAGGCTCTGGTTGCGCTTTTGTCCCGCCTGAGTCAGTTAAGGACCGATCGTTGCTAAAGGGTTGAAGGTTAAGTCACAGATCTCCTTATCCCGAACACATACTTGTGTATGGGCGCTCGGAAGGCTTGCTCTCTCTCGTCTTGGGTTCCGGCTTCATCCGGACCGACTGTATAGGGCGGTGTATACGTGTGTTTTTTTTTTTTGGGTTGGAGGTCCTTGCACCGCATTACGGCCGGGCCGGGAATGTCGGGGGCTTGGAGTCCCAGTTGGACAGGGGGATCCGGAGCCCCGGCGGGGAGAAAGCAAGTTGTTCTTGTCTGTGTGTCTAGGATGCGGATGAGGAGTGTGTTTTGGGGTACCCACCGGGCACATTGATTCGCGAATCGCCGTTCTTGAACGGTAACGACGAGGACCTTATTCTGGCATCGTAGTAAGAAATGGAAGATGAAAGATGGATAAAAGAGATTCTGATTGCTTACCACTTGCTTGAAAGTAGCTCGGTGCTCACCTAGAATGGTTAGCTAATGAATTAATCATGGCTGCTAAAATTGAACATAAGGATGCACTGTTAGTAATGCTTTCCTGCAAATATAAACCCAGCAAGCCAAACAGCCTTGCATATTCCTTGGAGTCATTTTATTCCTCCTGTCGGGTAAGTCTTGTTGAGTACAATTGAGTACTCGGGGTTTTTTTTATTTTTCCCCTTTGCGGTGTAACAATGTGGATGCTAGTTGTTGACTCGTGTGTGGATACCTCCTGGTGGGCTCAGCGAGGAATTCCAATTACGCTGCGATAGGAGATTTATTTACAATTCCTCACCAAATGATTTTATAAAGAAAAGTTCTATAATATTATCATCATATTAAATGGTTAGTCATGTAATTGATTAAATACTTATTTCTGCTGCAATAATGATCAAGTGTACAAGATACATCGCTTTAAGTTTAAAATGAATCAACTTTCATTGTGCTACACTGTATTTATCCTTTCCGCTGTTATATAATACTCTGATCAAATATAAACATGTGACGTAAGAAATGTAAGATTGTTGTAAGCTTTATTCCCTTATTTGTGATCCTGATGGAAAACTGTGGATTTTCGAGTTCTCCCGTTGGGTGTGCTCGACAGAATCGATTAAATTAGTGCGCTCCCTTGGGTACTTAGTGTCTAATGGAAGACAAGTACTCTTGTGAGTGTATTAATTTAGGCGGTTCTGCCACAGGTGGTATCAGAGCATAAATAAGCGAATAAAGCTACGCAACCCTTTTCAAATTAAAATTTGACAACAAAATCTTTTCAAAAAGTTAGGACGTTTGCATGCGAAGTTATATAAGTAGCCCTATTACTATGGTTATGTATTTAGGATAGATGGCACTCTGCTAACTTAGATAGGTTTAATCCTATCTTCTGCAGGTACACTAACTCTCGAGCATAGTTCGATAGTAATCGACTAGCTACAGGAGAGAACGATGTGCCAAAACCTGAGAACGGTTGCCCTATATGTGGCAATAGTGTGAGGATGGATTAGGACGTGCATTCATGCATTCCTGTTTGTGCATTTGTTGTGAAGTTGATGTGTGGTTTTCCCCTAAATCTAGTTAGGTCGAGATTAAAATCTTCTGGCTATCCTCTTTTCTAAACTCTTAAGTCAGTGTCGAGCAAGTTAAGTGTAGCAGGTCAGGAATCCTATGACATCCGTTCCATCATTCTGTTCACTGGCACTGTGCCGCATTTAAATTGCTGGGTCACATCTAGTTTTGTTTGATTGCACGCTTCCTTTCTCCCTCTTCTCTGCGCTCATCTCAGTCCTTCGCCTCTGCCTCGATGCTCGAACCCGACACCCGCGCATGGCCTCGGTCATTCACTCATCTCACGTCGCGTGAATTCTGCTGATCCCTCGAACGTGATGCCACAGCCATGCCTTTAAAGCCACTGATGCCGGCACCTCGAGCCTCAAACCCTCTGTCGACCCGTCCTGACCACAACTATAGTCACCCATTGTGCCCTCCTATTTTCACTACAGGTCTCGGCCAGAGGCGGTCTACTTCTCGATAAACCTTGCCTAGACCTCTATAAAAAGAAAGCCACCCCAGTTGTTTTCACCACGCCTCACACTCGCTAAACAACTTCCCAATCTTCTTCCTTCCTAAGCAAAAACCCATGGCCTCCCAAGAGCCACCATGCCCTTGCCTTCTACCCACCAACCCTCCTAGCCAGCCAGGGATGACGGGGAGTAGTCCGGACCAGGCGGCACACTGCCCGGGGCGTAGAGGGATTTCCCAAGCTTCTGTATACCACCACGCAGAGGCTGGGGATCCGAGGCCGTCCCCTTTACGAGGGCTATGAGTGTATACAGCATGGCATTGAGCGGTGCGAGGTTACCGTCTACATAGGGAAAAGTGAGAACTTCCCTAGTGTAGATGAGTGGAGCGCCACCACCACCGGTTTTCGCTTTCCAGACACCTATCAGGCTGTAGCCCACAAGGCACTGAGGATCCTGTGCCAGATCCATGCGGATGCTCTCGCCCGTTCACCCATGAGGTTCTTTCCGCCTTCGGACCGGGACTCTCCATTCTGGAGAACCCGCATGGAGGCTCTGCGTGGACGTCCCCTGCAGGCAGTCGATCCCACCGTGGTGTCCCTGGCCACGTATTTGTTGGCCCTGGATGAGCACCACGAGCAGCTTGCCTCCGAGCTGAGGAAGTGCATCACCCGTGCCGAGGAGACCGAGCTCTTCATCCGGAAGCTCCATGTAAGCCTTGCCATGACCCGTGCTCAAGCCGCCACCGCCGAGAGCCGTGAGACCGTCACCGCCGAAGCCCTGCGGGAGGCGGATGACCGCTACGTCAGGCAGATGAGGGATGCCTACTTCGCCGCTCGTGATCAGCGGAGGGCTCCTGCCCCGGAAGGGCAGCAACCCCGGATCTTGGAGGGGATACCCGCCTATCCCTGGGAGCGGGTGAGGAATGTGGCAGCACCCGTCGCCCCGCCACCTACTCCTGTGGAAGACTCTGAGGTTGAGTCTCCTCTTCCTTGCACGCAGCCCAACCCCGCTGAAGAGCCTCAGGAGAACAGCCGTGAAGCCCTCTGCCTCGACGATGTAGACTAGTTGCCTGTGGTGAAGTGCCTTGGTTCTGTAGCACGTGTCCTTGCCTTCTCCAGATGTTGTATCCCCCCGTTGTATCTCGAAGCAGTGTGTTTGCCTTGCAGTCTAGTGACGTTGTGTGTTGTCCCCTGAAATGATTTATCACCTTTCTGCAGTGGTTATGTTGTGCGTGATTAATGTCTTGCTAACGCGATTAATCAAGAGGGTTAAATAGTCGATGTAGTCTGGTAGCGGTATAACCTTTTGGTATAGTTTTAGAACTATGTGAGACGACCCTTGCCACCCTCCTTCTCTGCAAAAAAAAAAAAAAATACCCTCGATTCTCGCCCTCGCAACCGTACCGGACCCCCCCTCTTTTCTTTTTCCTCGATCGTTCACGCGCCTCCACGTGACGCTGTCTTCGCCGTCTCTTTTTCCCCGCTCAGGCTTGAGTGCGAAGCGCACCATGGCCGCAGGCCGCCCCACCCCGGGACCCACCGTCGTTCCCCTTCCACTCAACCTCATCGTCTTCGGTGCGCCGCACAACGCAACCACTCGTCCCTCCCCGCTGAGCTATAAACGCGACCCCAAATCCCCCACTCCGCCACCCAACTCTCCAAATCCTCAGCGCAAAAATCGTTGAGCACCTCTCTTCCCTCTGGTGAAGCTGGGCTAGATCCAGAAAGAAGCTAAGCCAGAGAAAAGGGATTTGCGGTCCGGTCTTTGTGAGTTCAAGCCTAGCCTGTGGATCTAGATCGAGCTGATTTCCATCCTCGGAGGTTAAATCTAGTCTCTGAGTTCACGATGATCGAATTCCCATTGACCTGTTTCTGGATCTGTTGGATGTACGCCATGTTTTGGATTATCATTATCTTGTTGTTTTTCCATTGTCCTCGTCTAGCTCGGCTGTTGGATTGAGTGGTTAGGTGTGTGAGTTGCTTTGATCATGTAATCTTCCTGTTACCTTGCAATGTAATCGCGTTTTCCCTATTTCTCTTCACCTGCCCCGAATCTCGGGACGAGTTTCTTTTTAAGGGGGGTAGGATGTAACACCCCTGGTGTTACACGCTTAACCTCTTGCTAAACCGTCTCGTAAGCATCATGATTTTATGTTAATGCATGTGTTGAAGTGTGCGGATGATTTATGGTAACCTAGAAATGCCAATAAAATCATTAAAGAAAAGTTAGTTTAATTGCCCTTTTATATCACTTAAGGTTCAAGATCATTTTTTTTATTGAGTAAAATTAATATAGAACAAGTATGTGACACCTAAATAAAGATTAAAGTATGAACTTTGTAGGTTGCAATGCAACTTGTCTCACGGAAAAATAATTCCATTAACTAGCCTTTCCAGCAGCTCAGAAATTCAATTTGAATTAAGTTTCAGCTCAAGACTTAGCATTTTTCTTAAGCCCAGAAACAGCTGACAAAGCCGTGTTGGCAAGAGGTTTCTGTGAAATCTAGCTAAGCAGCACTGCCACGTTATAGGTTGGATTAGTAGCCTAATGAACCCTCTTTAGCTTGGCTAAGTTGGTTTGGCAGAAGTCCAGCTCTTAGACATCGAAAACCATGCTTCAAAAGCCTCAAAACCTCACTGTCTTGGTCTGGTTCACGCTCTGGCTAAGCTCTGCGTGGTCGTTGACAAGCACAGTTTGGCATGGTTATAGTTTCTTTCTGCTCAAGCATAGCCGGATAGGATACTTTGTCAAGCGACCTTAAGTTCCCTCGTGAGCTTTGTCAAGTTGGTCGGGCCGAATCCAGGCTGTTTTTGGTCCGCGATCGTCGCTTTAAAAATCGTGCACAGCCTTTGCGTGGCTCGGCGTGGCGATCACCGCGCTGCGTCGCGGGCCGCTGCCCGGGGTCGGCTGCGCGCCCGTCACGTCGCTGCCCGCCCGTTGTTCGGCTAGCGTCGCGGCTCTCGACAAGGTCCTTTACCGCGCCGCGTCGCGTCTCGCCCCGCCCGCGTCGCCTCGGCGCGCCCGGCGGCCCGTCCTCGCCATCGTTTGCCATTTATGACACCGCGGCCGCCCGGCGCTGCTCCCCTCTCTTGCTCGGCGCGTGCGGTTCACGGAGTTCTACGGCGCACAAGGCGGGCGCTAGGGGCGACACCTTCCTACCAAGCGAGGACAACTATAGCCCACTTCCATGGCCGCCGGGGCAGCGCCATTAAATTCGGCGAGGGAGGTCGCCTCAAGCCGTTCCATCCGGTCCACGAGCCGCCTTTAATACCTTGAGCCGTCCGACCCCCCCATGCTTTGAATTGAGCCGTGCCAAGCGCCAATTTGAAGCTTCTCGGCCGGGCGGTCGTCAAATAGCCGTAAGCGGCGCGCTGGACACACCAACCATCTCAAAGCCTCGGCGTCAAATTGGATGGCACCCACACCTTCGCCTCAACCTCCTACCCACCTGCGCCTCTTATCGAAACCCTATCGACACCCTTGGGCGTTTGGCGCGGTCGTGTCGGCGACCGTGGTCTTGCCGCCCGTGCTCTCTGCTTGCACGCGGCCAGCCCTTCTCGGCCTTCTCCCCCCTCAACCGACGTCGCATCGGTCTTGAGGGTAAGCCCCGGTGCTCAAGCACCTTTTCCCTTCGCCTGCCATGGCTGCAGTTCGCCCGGAACGGCCAGCGCCGCCGCCGTAAACCCCGCGGCGCGACCTTCGCCCCGTAACCGGCCGTCTTTGCTGGCTACTCGGCTGATAACCGCTAGAGTATCCTAGGGGTGCGCGTCTTTGTAGGTTTGGGTGCTCGGCCACCTCGGGGCCGCCGGGAGTGCTCTCCGCCCGGCCGGTCGAGCCGCTAACGCCCGAGTACCACGCTGCGCTGAGCGCGCCCGGCTCGGGTACCTCCCGATGTAAAGACAAGTCTTCTGAGGGGGTGCTAGGTGCAAAGCTTCTCTCTGTTACAATAGTGTCAATAGTACTCGCGCATTTAGCCGAAGCTTCGGGGTTCTTTTGCAAAGTCACCGGCGGCGGCGGCCTTTCCCGCACGGGCCGCCTATGCGCGTTGGGCCGAGCCCAAGTTGGGCCGGTCAGGGCTAGTTGCCCTTTTCTTTTTCCGGAATAAATAGAAATGGCCTTTTCTTTTGATTGCTGAGCTGAACTTTGGAAAATCATATAAAATAGTAGAAAAATCCAAAAATGATGAAACCAATTTTGTTAGTTTCCTAAATTCATGCTCTACCCACTGGTGTAGTTTGTTTATGTCTCTCTGTTAGAGTTTCAGCGAGTATTTAATTACTCTATTATGCGTGTCTTTAATAGGTTAATTGAGATAATAATTTATCATGGCAATAAGTAGTAGCCTTAGCTCTAAGCTTTATGCAGTGGCATATACATGTGTAATCTCTGTAATTTTGGTAGCTCCTAATGAGTTAGTTTATTAAGGTAGATAAAACACCCCAGTTAGAGTATATACTTAAATGACTAGAAAATAGTTATAACTTAAGTTTATCACGAAGCGCTACTTTATGAAAGTGACACCTAGTTAGTCGTGTTAGCCATTAGAGCTAGCTGTTGTATGTTAAGAGTTGTTGTTGCCTTTGTATTGATTGCATCATTTCTGCATCGCATCGTTGCATATCATAATAGGAACGATGGTGAACCGATGCAACCGAAGGACCTGGTGTTACACGAAGATGGTGTCATGATGGACGTATCATGGAGTTGGAGTACTAACTCTTGGTTATATGCTTTTACCCGTGGCAAGCCCCGGTTCATAACCCCTACTATTCTGCACTTTATAATATATATGTTGCATTAAGTTTTGAGGAGTTGGATGAAACCCACTTGCATATATATCCTTATCCTATGAGTCTTACTAGCATGACAGGATCGTGTAGATTGCTATGCTCTGGGTTCCCGGTAGAAGTCGAGTGATTGCCTGTCACTCGCGAGAGATAGGTTTATATATTATTATCGGGTTGCTATCACATGGATTATATATGGATAATAAATGGAGACCGGGGCGGGGACGGTATCATGGACCGTGGATGGGCGTTGGGTTTGTTGGGCAACAGAGCGAGGCTCTGGTTGCGCTTTTGTCCCGCCTGAGTCAGTTAAGGACCGATCGTTGCTAAAGGGTTGAAGGTTAAGTCACAGATCTCCTTATCCCGAACACATACTTGTGTATGGGCGCTCGGAAGGCTTGCTCTCTCTCTCGTCTTGGGTTCCGGCTTCATCCGGACCGACTGTATAGGGCGGTGTATACGTGTGTTTTCTTTTTGGGTTGGAGGTCCTTGCACCGCATTACGGCCGGGCCGGGAATGTCGGGGGCTTGGAGTCCCAGTTGGACAGGGATCTGGAGCCCCGGGCAGGAGAAAGCAAGTTGTTCTTGTCTGTGTCTAGGATGCAGATGAGGAGTGTGTTTTGGGGTACCCAGCTGGGCACATTGATTCGCGAATCGCCGTTCTTGAACGGTAACGACGAGGACCTTATTCTGGCATCGTAGTAAGAAATGGAAGATGAAAGATGGATAAAAGAGATTCTGATTGCTTACCACTTGCTTGAAAGTAGCTCAGGTGCTCACCTAGAATGGTTAGCTAATGAATTAATCATGGCTGCTAAAATTGAACATAAGGATGCACTGTTAGTAATGCTTTCCTGCAAATATAAACCCAGCAAGCCAAACAGCCTTGCATATTCCTTGGAGTCATTTTATTCCTCCTGTCGGGTAAGTCTTGTTGAGTACAATTGAGTACTCAGGGTTTTTATTTTTCCCCTGTTGCAGGTAACAGGTGGATGCTAGTTGTTGACTCGTGTGTGGATACCTCCTGGTGGGCTCAGCGAGGAATTCCAATTACGCTGCGATAGGAGATTTATTTACAATTCCTCACCAAATGATTTTATAAAGAAAAGTTCTATAATATTATCATCATATTAAATGGTTAGTCATGTAATTGATTAAATACTTATTTCTGCTGCAATAATGATCAAGTGTACAAGATACATCAGTTAAGTTTAAAATGAATCAACTTTCATTGTGCTACACTCGTATTTATCCTTTCATTTGTTATATAATACTCTGATCAAATATAAACATGTGACGTAAGAAATGTAAGATTGTTGTAAGCTTTATTCCCTTATTTGTGATCCTGATGGAAAACTGTGGATTTTCGAGTTCTCCCGTTGGGTGTGCTCGACAGAATCGATTAAATTAGTGCGCTCCCTTGGGTACTTAGTGTCTAATGGAAGACAAGTACTCTTGTGAGTGTATTAATTTAGGCGGTTACGCCATTGATTGTTAACCTATCTTGAGTACAACTTTCCTTCACGGTATAGTTGCACTAAGAAGGTATAACTAGCGTCGGCGACGACGGATTAACGATACGCAATCAACATGAAATGCCGAAGGTCATTAGGGTTAATGACCTAGGGTCATCACTCAATCCCAAAATCAAGCAACACTAACAGTGATTAAGGGTTATTACTAATTTATTGACCATTTTTACAGTCGTTGAAAGCCACTAATTAACTTACTAATTGAAAATTAATTAAACCCTAATTAAATTAAGAATTAACTAATTAAACATTAATTAATAAAGGGATTAATTAAGCATAATACAAAACTTAATCAAAACATGATCAAACTTCATACTTAAGATCATTATCATCTAATTAGCATGCAAAACAAATTTCATAATTTTTAGAGTTATACTTTAATTATTAAAAATCATGGAAGTTGTAGTTATTAATTAAAAAGAAGCAATTTTCATTGTAAATAAAAGTTACTAAAAACCAGGGTTAGCATTTTTCTGGTGTAGAGCATAACACAGGGGAGCACATATCATATTTTTGCACAATTTTATCTGCCCAAAATAAAATACAACGAAAAGATGAAAACCAGCTTTGAAAATTGAATTTGGAAAAAAAAAAAAAAAACTCTCTTTCGCGGACCACTGCTTGCGGCCCACAAAGACGGCCCGGCCGACTTTTCCCCAGCGCCCACGCGCGTACACACGGCCCGGCCCAACTTCCTTGCGCGGCTTCCTTCCTCTTTCTCTCTCTCGGCCGACGGGGCCCCCCCACTGTCGGCGCCTTCCTTTTCTTCCTTTTTCCCTCCGGCCGAACGGCGGCGGCGGCGATCGGCGCTACTCGCCGTCGACGACTCCTCCGGCGAAACCGATCACGCCAACGTACTCCTCGTATCTCTCCGACCTCGGCAAGCTACTACACGGCTATAACGCCCACCGGAACACGCCGCGACGGCGACATGGGCGGTTCGGCGACGACGACGAGCGGCGGCGCAAGAATCTGGCGCTCCCGCCAACCTACGGTGACAGGGACAAAACGGTTGGTTCGATAAGGGCTAGAAGGACACGGCGAACCTGCTTTGGCGATGATGTATTGGCGTGAAGCTCGTCGGAGGGGGGCCCGGCCCCGGTGAGACGGCCACGGCGAAGCTCCCGCCGGCCAGGAAGAAGAAGATGTGCACGGCAACGATTTTGGCGATGCTAGGTGGTGCAAGTGGGCTCGGTGGGTGCGCAACGACGAGGCGAACTCGTCTGCAAGATGGAGGAGACGGAGACGAAGTGTGGACGACGAATTGCGGAGGTAAGCCACGGCGGCCGGCGGTAACAGAGAAGAAAGAAGAAGGAAGAACGGCGACTACAACTGCTTATAAAGGTCAAGGAAAGAAAGGAGAGGTGGTTAACGTCCTCGCGAAGCTGTCCAGGTGGTTGGCAGGGCAGGATCGACGGCGAGGGTGCGAGAAGGCCACGGCGGCGCCGGCAGCAGTGCCCGGCATGGGCGATGGCGAGGTGGCGTTCCCCCCCTGTACATCTATGTAGCGATGCCCCCGGCTCAAGATCTTCCTTTTCAAATTACTTCCAAATTTTGAATAAAAGTTCAAAAATTCCAAAAATACAGATTGCTCCAAATTTCATGCTCTACAACTTTCATTTAGAAAGTTTTGTCAGATTTCAAATGGATTTTGAATTTGACTTTCAAATTCAAAAAGAGGGCAAAACCTTAATTTTAAGGATTTCAAAATTACTTTTGATTTTTGAATAAAAGATGAAAATCTCCAAAAATAAAAGTTGTTCTATTTCTCAATATCTACAACTTTCATTTAGGAAGTTTTTCACGAAACCAAATAGTTTTTGAATTAGAGTTTAAAACTCAAAAGGGGATACTTTGCAATTTAAATAACTTTTGAAATTAATTCAAATTTTATTCAAAAGCTTGAAAAACTTTATATACCAAAGTTGTAGAGCTCAAAGAGATGCACAAACTTTATTTTTGGAGTTTTCCCAAATTTTGAATATTTTGAGATGAAATTGAGAAAGGGGTAAAACACCTTTGGAAATCTAGGGTTTTGGAAGGGATTTTCAAATTGATTCTTTGGGCAATTAATTAATGGTGTTGTGGTGTTTTTCAAACCCAACCAATGGCATACTTTCAAAGTACAAAGTTCATACTTTGAAATGGTGCCAAAGTTTGACAACTTTTATTTGCAAAATTAATTATGGTCGACTCCTCAAAAGTGAACTTGGAATTCAAATTCCAACACCTAGGGTTAGGATTTTGGGATTTGGATTCCAATTTCAAATTTAATTCTTTCTTTTGCATTTTTGACCTATAAAACATTGTTAGCATTTAAAGTCAAGGTTAGCCAAGCACTTGGACACACCAAAGGTTGATTTTAGATTAACCACTTTTATAACCTATTAAGCATGTAGGTTAAAGAAAAATGATTATCATGACATTGATAAAACATCCTTCATGAAAGAGCTCAACCAACCTAAAAATATAAACTCATCTTATTTAATTAACAAGCTTATCAAACTATGATGCATGCTCGTCCTATACGTCTTCACGACGATAGTTAGCACACCACTCACAACTCACTATAGGGCAATACTTTACACACTTGTCTTACAGAGTGAGACGGGATACAGAAAGACTCTTGACAGGGCATTGATGACGAAGTTAACATTTCACTAGACTTCTGCAAGAAGACTCGGAGACTCTTCAATGTTGTTGCTCCGGATTATCCGAAAAGCCTTCTTTACAGCTTGCAGAAACTTTGGGAAGATCAGAAGATAAGTTTTACATTGTTTTGTTAAAAACTTTTAGTTGTAAATTCATTTTGAAGTTTTTGCAAAGCAATACTACAAGTATCTTTGTAAGAATCGCTCTGAGGTAACATGTCCTTCCTTAATCCAACAATAGCTATTGTTCGCATAGCTATTAAGATCCCACTAATCTCGTCCTGTATCTCGATTTGCTAAGAAACTTTTGCTTAGCAAATACCTGAAGATAATTTTGATTTCCTTGCCTATGCATGTGTCTTACCTTGGTCTTTCTAATCTCGACACAGGCCAATTGCTTGACCTCATCTTTTCGACATGTGTCATGTGGGAGTTACCGAAATTGTGTTTTTACGGTGGTATTATGATCCACGATCCTGATGCAGCGTCGAAACCTGGGGTCTCCTGTGTGCTGCAGCCACATGAGTTACTGCTGGGCGCTCGTTTGTATCGAGATCAATAATCATTCTCCATCACGTTCCACAATTAAAGTGCTCCCTTGGGATCATTCTTCGAAATCCTAATTTCTTGTATATGTTAAACTTGTTTCTTGTGAATCCTAAATTCACTAAAGCTTTAACCTTGCAATCATATCTTAATCTTAGTGGTAACCCTGAAACCACTCCCTTGTTTTGTGAACTTTTTGAAAGTTAATGTGCTTGACACGTTTCCTTTTCCATTACTCAAACTCCACCATTTTTGTATTCCCTTTCTTTGATCTTGAGATACGTAATTTCTGTTGACACTCTCACCACCAATAGCTATCTCTTAGTTTTAGTTGGAATTCTCCAACGCAAACCTTGCTGCTTTATGAACTTTTTACAAGTCAATATGCTTGATACATTTCCTTTCCCATTACTTAATCCAAGCCTTAAATCTCGGGACGAGATTTCTTTTAAGGGGAGATAATGTAACACCCCCGGTGTTACGTTAACCTAAACCCCACCATGTCATCACATTATGCATTAAGCATCATATTTATTAATTCAATGATAATACAATTAGCATATGATCATATACGTCATTAATTTGGTAACCAAGCATTAAAGTGCATTAGTGCATTTCATGGTATAATAGTCCTTTCATGATTCATACTTTGTCTTGCATGTTGATCATGCTTTGAGATGTTAATCATGCTTGATGATCATTGGTGTAGTTTGATAAGCTTGTTAATTAAATAAGATGAGTTTATATTTTTAGGTTGGTTGAGCTCTTTCATGAAGGATGTTTTATCAATGTCATGATAATCATTTTTCTTTAACTTACATGCTTAATAGGTTATGAAAGTGGTTAATCTAAAATCAACCTTTGGTGTGTCCAAGTGCTTGGCTAACCTTGACTTTAAATGCTAACAATGTTTTATAGGTCAAAAATGCAAAAGAAAGAATTAAATTTGAAATTGGAATCCAAATCCCAAAATCCTAACCCTAGGTGTTGGAATTTGAATTCCAAGTTCACTTTTGAGGAGCTGACCATAATTAATTTTGCAAATAAAAGTTGTCAAACTTTGGCACCATTTCAAAGTATGAACTTTGTACTTTGAAAGTATGCCATTGGTTGGGTTTGAAAAACACCACAACACCATTAATTAATTGCCCAAAGAATCAATTTGAAAATCCTTCCAAAACCCTAGATTTCCAAAGGTGTTTTACCCCTTTCTCAATTTCATCTCAAAATATTCAAAATTTGGGAAAACTCCAAAAATAAAGTTTGTGCATCTCTTTGAGCTCTACAACTTTGGTATATAAAGTTTTTCAAGCTTTTGAATAAAATTTGAATTAATTTCAAAAGTTATTTGAATTGCAAAGTATCCCCTTTTGAGTTTTAAACTCTAATTCAAAAACTATTTGGTTTCGTGAAAAACTTCCTAAATGAAAGTTGTAGATATTGAGAAATAGAACAACTTTTATTTTTGGAGATTTTCATCTTTTATTCAAAAATCAAAAGTAATTTTGAAATCCTTAAAATTAAGGTTTTGCCCTCTTTTTGAATTTGAAAGTCAAATTCAAAATCCATTTGAAATCTGACAAAACTTTCTAAATGAAAGTTGTAGAGCATGAAATTTGGAGCAATCTGTATTTTTGGAATTTTTGAACTTTTATTCAAAATTTGGAAGTAATTTGAAAAGGAAGATCTTGAGTAGGCACTTTCAAAGAGATGTCTGATATGGGGAACGCCACCTCGCCATCGCCCATGCCGGCACCTTCTTTGCGGCGCCGCCGTGGCCTTCTCGCACCCTCGCCGTCGATCCTGCCCCTCGCCAACCACCTGGACAGCTTCGCGAGGGCGTTAACCACCTCTCCTTTCTTTCCTTGACCTTTATAAGCGGTTGTAGTCGCCGTTCTTCCTTCTTCTTTCTTTCTTCTCATTACCGCCGGCCGCCGTGGCTTACCTCCGCAATTCGTCGTCCACACTTCGTCTCCGTCTCCTCCATCTTGCGAGGCGAGTTCGCCTCGTCGTTGCGCACCCACCGAGCCCACTTGCACCACCTAGCATCGCCAAAATCGTTGCCGTGCACATCTTCTTCTTCTTCCCGCGGGGGGAGCTTCGCGTGGCCGTCTCACCGGGGCCGGGCCCCTCCGACGAGCTTCACGCCAATACATCATCGCCAGCAGGTTCGCCGTGTCCTTCTAGCCCTTATCGAACCAACCGTTTTGTCCCTGTCACCGTAGGTTGGCCGGAGCGCAGTTGCGCCGCCGCTCGTCGTCGTGCCGAGCCGCCGCGGTCGCCGTCGTGCGTGCTCCGGTGGGGCGTTATAGCCGTGTAGTAGCTTGCTGAGGTCGGAGAGATACGAGGAGTACGTTGGCGTGATCGGTTTCGCCGGAGGAGTCGTCGACGGCGAGTAGCGCCGTCGATCGCCGCCGTCGCTCGTTCGGCCGGAGGGAAAAAGGAAGAAGAGGAAGGCGCCGACGAGGTGGGGGCCTCCCCGTCGGCGTGAGAGAGAGAAAGAGGAAGCAGGCCGCGCGCGCGAGTTGGGCCGGGCCGTGTGTACGCGCGTGGGCGCGCGGGGAAAAGTCGGCCGGGCCGTGCTGTGTGGCCGCGCAGTGGCCCGCGAAAGAGAGTTTTGTTTTTTCTTTTTCCAAATTCAATTTTCAAAGCTGGTTTTCATCTTTTCGTTGTATTTTATTTTGGGCAGATAAAATTGTGCAAAAATATGATATGTGCTCCTGTGTTATGCTCTACACCAGAAAAATGCTAACCCTGGTTTTTAGTAACTTTTATTTACAATGAAAATTGCTTCTTTTAATTAATAACTACAACTTCCATGATTTTTAATAATTAAAGTATAACTCTAAAAATTATGAAATTTGTTTTGCATGCTAATTAGATGATAATGATCTTAAGTATGAAGTTTGATCATGTTTTGATTAAGTTTTGTATTATGCTTAATTAATCCCTTTATTAATTAATGTTTAATTAGTTAATTCTTAATTTAATTAGGGTTTAATTAATTTTCAATTAGTAAGTTAATTAGTGGCTTTCAACGACTGTAAAAATGGTCAATAAATTAGTAATAACCCTTAATCACTGTTAGTGTTGCTTGATTTTGGGATTGAGTGATGACCCTAGGTCATTAACCCTAATGACCTTCGGCATTTCATGTTGATTGCGTATCGTTAATCCGTCGTCGTCGACGCTAGTTATACCTTCTTAGTGCAACTATACCGTGAAGGAAAGTTGTACTCAAGATAGGTTAACAATCGTTGCATCATTATCGCATGCTCTTTTATTCACTGCATCGTAATCATGCATCTCAATCGTGTAGCTAATCCGACTCCCGTCTCGGAGGAAGGTTATCAGTGTGAAGGGGTTGGTCCTGATCTCGGCAGTGCCATCGCTAATCCTAACTTCGTCGAGCCCCAAGGCAAGCCCCGGATGCATTTAAACCCTGCCTTGTATTTCGAAAAGCTTTTATATTGTATATTCCTGATATGATGCATTAGGTAATAGGAGTTGTGTGATATCCTACTTTGGTGCATTTACCGTACCTTGCTATACACCCTGGATACCTGTTTTGATTTCGAAAATGCTAGTGCGTGCTTAGCCCTGCAGATAGCAAAGGCTTTATGAAATGTTTTAAAGATGTGATAACAAAAGTTCCCCCTTGAGGGCAATTACGAAAACCTGATGTTACTTGTTGGTATCCCTTCACTTTGATCGGGTCAAGGGTACGCAACAAGAGCATGATGATGAGTAAATTGAGACCGGGTGGAGTGACTTGCACCAGGAGGGGCTAGTGCCCTGGTGTAGTGTCGTCCACTTGTGAGTCGGTTAAGCACCGTTCGTTGCCTTGGCCCTTGGATCATGAGGTTATTGGATAGTACTAGTCGCATGCTAATGGCGGTAAGCTCCCTTGTATGATCCATACGAGAACGGACACCGGGACGGGAAGTAGCGTGTACCCACACTACGAGTGCACCCGTCGACGGTTGTGACTGACGGCGTAGGGAGATGGTGTACTGTACTCCCGTGGCTAGGACCCGTTCTGGTCTGGAGAAATGCAAGCGTGAGTTGATGTATGTGAGATGTTCGGTCCTGCATACATCGTGTGGCTAGGAAGCCCCAGCTGGGTATATAAGCGATTCGAATCGTCGTGTGCTCCACGATATGGGAGCCGTGATCCTCGCACCAGCATCGTAGTAATAATGAAAGTTGATGATGGAAAGTTTTGAATCCGATACATGGTTGATAAGTGATTGATGTAGTAAAGTAAGGATTGGCTTAGTCGCTTTTACGCAAAGGTGTCTTTGATTCTTGCTAAAGCCTTACCTTGATTCCTATCAACCAAAGCATTCACGAGTCTTCTCCCCCTTTTTTCGTCGGGTAAGTCTTGCGGAGTACTTTTGTACTCAGGGTTTGTTTGACCCCTGTTGCAGGTGTTGACTAGTGAAGCTAAATCGGTCATACCAGTGGGCTTGGCATGATCGAATATCTTCCTTCTGCAAAGTTCTATTCTTGCTTCCGCGAACTCAGTTAAGTTTTGTTTAATCAAACTCTAATAAAATGTTGTAATCTTCTTTTGTAAATCTTCCGCTACTCTGTTATGTTTGTATAAATGGTTGTAACACTGCAAGTTCTTTGTAAGAAGTGGATCCCGGAGGATCGTGGTGTCATCGGGGTTTCACCCGGCGACGTAACTTTTCAAGTTATGTGGTACACAAGTATGGCTGACAGAGGTCTTAGGGACAATGTCAGGTGCTTGTGGGCCATGTAATTTAGAAGGTTCTGCCACAATAGCAATTGCCGAAAGGGATGAAGTGAAGTCCGAGCTAGAGGGTCAGCTGAGGCAGGAGCAGTCGGATCTTCGAGTTATCACCAAGCTCCAGCAAACCATCGCTCGTCTTCAGCATGAGCTGGACAGTGCGATGCATCAGAGGAATGATGGGTACGATTATATCGAGGAGCTGCAGGCTCAGATAGACGACCTCCAAGCTTACAATGCAGCACTCCATGAAGAAGTCCATCATCAGTATAATCTCCATGATCCTCTGTACCCGAAAGAACAGGTGGCCGCGGACGACTTGGGTGCCGTGGAGTCACCGGGAAGTGCACTCGGCACCGACAGAGGAGTCCGAGGTCGACGAGTTCGTTGCGGGCAATGAGTCTGATGCGGACCATGGGTCTGACATCTGAGTGTCTTGAGAGAGAAATATGTGTAAAATAGTCAATCTGGGAATGTCCGGCCTACGAGCGAACTTGTAATATGAATAAGTGAACCCATGTGTGACTAGTTTGTACTGCTGTTTTAAAGTTCAATAAAACTGCTTGTGAATAAATATAATCTTGTTTATAACGGATGTCCGATCATCCTCGTCTTTGGGTCTTCGCAAGAGAGGGGTGAGGCCCCGGCACCACCACCGGCACCCCCATCCTTGGCTGACGCTGTGGCAGCTTTAGTCCATGCCACCACTGAGAATGCCCGTATGCTACGGGAGATAAGTCAGCAAAATCGTGATGCACCACATGAAAATCATGGTCGTCGTAATCACGACGAAATCACATATGCGGACTTCACTGAGACTCGTCCGCCAGTGTTCACCAGGGCTGAGGAACCTTTAGAAGCTAATGATTGGCTTCGTATCATAGATTTAAAGTTTGACCTACTAGAGGGTTGTCCAGATTTGTTGAAACCTAAGTTTGCCGCCCAACAACTGAGAGGCCCTGCATCGGCGTGGTGGGCAAATTTCCTTGCACGACAGACCCGGTAGACCAGACAAATTACAGGGCTATGTTTAAAGATGCATTCCGTCAACATTTTATTCCGGGCGGGGGGTAATGCAAGCTAAGCTGGAAGAGTTTCTAGCATTAAAGCAGGGTGGTCAAACCGTGGTGCAATATGTGAATGCATTCAGTCAACTATCCCAGTATGCACCCGAACATGTGGATACTGACGGCAAGAAGAAGAGGTGTTTTGTTAGGGGTTTGAGAAATGACATCGAAACCCATCTCACTGCAAACCCTAAAGCCACTTTCTATGAATCAGTGGATATTGCCATATCCTATGAGAGATCTTTGCAAAAACAGAAGAGTGAGGAGAGACGTGCCTTTCCTAGACCATCTGGCGGAATCCAAAAACGTCAGAGGGTTATCTTCCATCCCACTCAACATAACCGTCAACCATTCCAATATCCCCAGCACCAGCAAAGCCACCAACCTTATCGTTACCCACCCCAAAGAAGAACAAGTCCAAAGGCAACAGACGTGCGTTCGTCCTGCTTTGCCGCAACCTATCCCAGCAAAATTTAACACCCGGGGTGTTCAAACACAACTCCACCAGCTCCCCAAAATGCCCCCACCGGTTTCGGTCCGTGCTTTAATTGTAACCAAATCGGACATCTTTTAACTTTGGCCGCCCATACCCCAAAAAGAAATACCTCCAATTTTCAGCAAGGGTCCGGCGACCCAACAAAGACCCTGGTCGGGGCAAGGGTGGTCCGCAGCGTGCCCCGAAGGTCAGTGTCGGGAGAAAGACTGGGCGTGTATATCAAGTCCAGCCTGAAACGCCTGAAGGAGAGCCGGTTTTAATGGGTATGTTCCCCATTGCGGTCACCCCGCAATTACATTGTTTGATTCTGGTGCATCGCATACATTTATCAACCGCACATTTGTTACCAAGCATGAAATCCCTATAAAAGAAATTAAAGATGAGTTTTTGGTGCAATCACCGGGAGGGCGTATATGTACACGGGAAATGGTATATCAGATTCCTATATCTCTTGGTGGGTATCTCTATCCCACGGATCTGATAGTACTGAAGGATCAAAATATAGATGTGATCCTTGGAATGAATTGGTTACGCCATTATGGCGCTGTGTTAGATACACTGAATAGAAATGTTAAACTGTTGCTACCTGATAACCAGTCCCCACTCCTTATCCAATTTTCGATTCCCAAGAGGGCAGTTCAGATAGTTAATGCCACCTCAGTGCAAGACATCAAAAATATCCCCCGTGGTTTGTGAGTTCCCGGATGTGTTTCACGAGGATTTGCCTGGGTTACCACCGAGAAAGAGACGTTGAGTTTGTGATTGAGTTAAAGCCGGGTGCTGCACCGTATCCCGAAGAGCTTATAGGATGCCCCCAAAAAGAGTTAGCCGAATTGAAAACTTCGTTTGACTGAATTGTTAGACAAAGGTTTTATCGGACCTAGTTCATCACCGTGGGATTGTCCTGCTATCTTTGTGAAAAAAAGGATCACACTCACGAGAATGTGTGTGGACTATCGTCCACTCAATGAGGTGACCATCAAAAATAAATATCCTCTTCCTCGTATAGATCTTCTTTTTTGATCAATTTGCGGGAGCCAAGGTGTTCTCAAGATCGATCTTAGGTCCGGTTATCATCAAATCCGAATCGGGCACGAAGATATTCCTAAAACCGCTTTCACCACCAGATATGGTCTATATGAATATCTTGTCATGTCATTCGGGCTTACAAATGCTCCAAATTTATTTCATGTATTTGATGAACTTCGGTGTTTATGCCCGAGCTCGATAAACCGTTGTAGTTTTCATCGACGATATTCTTATATATTCCAAAAATAAAGAAGAGCATGCGGAGCATCTCCGTATTGTTTTGTCTCGTCTCAGAAACATCGACTTTATGCCAAACTTAGCAAATGTGAGTTTTGGCTTAGTGAAGTCAACTTTCTTGGTCATGTTTTATCTGCCGAGGGTGTTGCCGTTGACCCTAGCAAAGTCCAAGATATTCTTAATTGGAAGCCACCCATCAGTGTCCACCAAGTTCGTAGTTTCCTTGGAATGGCGGGGTACTACCGTCGTTTCATTCCCCGACTTCTCCAAAATAGCCAAGCCAATCACCGAACTTCTAAAGAACCAAACTAAATTCCGGTGGTCATCCGAATGTGAGCAAGCATTTCATAAGTTGAAAGATCTTTTGACTCTTGCTCCAATCCTAGCTCAAATTGGGATATTGAAAAGCCATTCGATGTGTATTGTGATGCATCCGACATCGGCATCGGATGTGTGTTGATGCAAGAAGGCGGGGTTATTGCTTATGCTTCAAGGCAGTTAAAGCGACATGAAGAGCATTATCCAACTCATGATCTTGAGTTAGCCGCAGTTGTGTATGCTCAGAAAATATGGAGGCACTATTTGTTGGGCAATAAATGTCATATTTATAGTGATCACAAAAGTTTAAAGTATATCTTTACCCGGTCCGAGCTAAATATGAGGCAAAGAAGATGGCCGAATTAATTAAAGATTATGATCTTGAAGTGCACTATCATCCCGGTAAAGCCAATGTAGTTGCTTGATGCTCTCGATCGAAAAGAGTCAATGCAATTGTCTTGCTATTACACCGGTGAATCTGAGTTTGTGTCAAGAATTAGAAAGGTTGAATATTGATATAATCCCTCAGGGTAGTCTGAATGATATCACAGTGCATTCTTCTATTCAAGAGAAAATTATTGCAGCTCAACGAGAAAGCAAAGGTCTCAAGCACATTAGAGAGAAAGTCAGATCAGGGCAAGCATCTTGCTTTCGCCTTGATGACAACAATGTATTATAGTTCAAAAATCGTCTAGTTGTTCCAAAGGTCCCCGAGCTCCGACGGTTGATTCTTGACGAAGCTCACTTAACCAGATTCTCGATTCACCCGGTAGCAATAAGATGTATCATGACCTGAGGCGAGCTTCCGGTGGACTAAAATGAAAATCGAGATAGCTTCGATATGTTGCCTGATGTGATACCTGCCAAAAAGTCAAAAGCTTGTGCATTTGAAAGCCGCCGGAGAACTTCAACCCTTACCCATTCCAGCTTTGAAGTGGGAAGATATTAGTATGGATTTCATCGTTGGTCTGCCTAGAACAGACTAAGGGTTATAATTCAATGCGGGTTATTGTTGATCGGTTGACCAAGTCTGCCCACTTTATTCCGTAAAAGATAAGTATACAAACACCTCGGTATGCTCAAATATACATAGATCGAATAATGTGTGCATGGAATTCCAAGAAGTATAGTCACTGATCGGGGTACTCAATTTATGGCTCACTTCTGGCAAAGGTTCCATGAAACTATGGGTACTACTGCTTTTGCCGCAAAGACCGCTTATCATCCATAAACCGATGGTCGACCGAAAGACCGAACCAGATTTTGGAAGATATGTTAAGGTCTTGTGTGTTGACATATTCCTCAGATTGGGAACAATGTCTGCCATTAGCTGAGTTTGCTTACAACAACAGTTATCAAGAGAGTATCAAAATGGCACCATTTGAAGCTTTGTATGGCCGCCGATGTCGTACTCCACTCAACTGGTCTGAGCCCGGGGAAAGGTGGTTCTTCGGTGTTGACCTAGTCAAAGAAACTGAAGCCAAAGTAAAACAGATTCAAGAAAACTTGAGGATAGCTCAATCCAGACAGAAAAGTTACGCTGATAAGCGACGAAGGCCATTGATGTTTGAAATTGGAGACTATGTATATCTGAAAGTGTCACCAAGTAAAGGTGTCGACCGTTTTGGGGTAAAAGGTAAACTGGCACCACGATATATTGGTCCGTTTCAGATTACGGAAAGATGTGGGAAGGTAGCATATCGTTTGAATCTACCTCGAAAGCGTTTGTCGCTTTGTGCACAATGTGTTTCATGTGTCCCAACTGAAAAAGTGTTTGCAAGTACCAGACAAAGTCACTGACATTGAAGATCTCCGCATTGAACCTGATCTGAAGTGTGTTGAGTATCCAGTCAAAATTTTTGATCGAAAGGATCGGGTCACCCGCAGGCACATAAGAAGATTTTATAAAATTCAATTGGGATCAACACTCGAGGATGAAGCAACTTGGGAGTCCGAGGAATTCTTGAATGAACACTTCCCTGGAGTTTCTCCCTTCCTTCTCCTAAGTCACGATTCGTTTCTAAGAATTGTGACTTTCCGAAAAAAATGAGACTTGTAATATGAACCTTTCTACCTCCCTTATGAAACCATGTAAGATGTGTTTGCTTGACACATTTCCTTTTTCATTACTTAGCCCTAAGCTTTGAATCTCGGGGCGAGATTCCTTTTAAAGGGAATATAATGTAACACCCCTGTTATTACGTTAACTAAAACCCATGTCATCATCATCATTGCATAAGCATTCATCATTAGAGAACCCTAATTCAAACAATTAAAATGAGTTTACAATTCTAGGGTTTTGTTTGCGCCTTTTATATCACATGTGTATGTGGTTATAATTTACATTTCACTCACATGTTTACTTTTCTCGATAAAAGCAATCAATTAAAATCAACCCCGGGTGTTTGCAAGTGTTTGTCTAACCCTGACTCACACATCAAACAAGTTTTCTAAAGCAAATGGTGAAAAAGAAAGAATCAAATTTGAATTTGGAATTCAAATTCCAAACCCTAGCTCAAGTGGCTAAGTGTTGGAATTGGAATTTCACTTTCAATTTTGGTGAGCTAACCATAATTAATTTTATAAGTAAAAGTTGCTAACCAATAGCACTACTTCAAAGTATGAACTTTGTACTTTGGAAGTGTACTGTTGGTTGGGTTTGAAAAAAGTGCCACATCATCATTAATTAATTGCCCAAGAATTCAATTTCAAAAACCTTTCAAAAAAGGGAGATTTTCAAAAGTGTTTTTGCCCCTTTACCATTTCACCCCAAAATATTCAAAATTTGGGAAAACTCCAAAAATACAGTTTGTGCATCTCTTTGAGCTCTACAACTTTGGTATACAAAGTTTTTCAAGTTTTTGAATAAAATTTGAACTAATTTCAAAAGTTATTTGAATTGGAAAATGTCCCCTTTAAAGTTTTAAACTTCAATTCAAAAATTATTTGGTTTCATGAAAAACTTCCTAAATGAAAGTTGTAGATCTTGAGAAAGGGAACAACTTTTATTTTTTGGAGATTTTCATCTTTTATTCAAAATTTGAAAGTAATTTTAAAATCCCTAAAGTTAGGGTTTTGCTTTAAATTCAAATTTGAAGTTCAAATTCAAAAACCAGTTTGAATCTGACCAAACTCCTTTAATGAAAGTTGTAGAGCATAAAATTTGAAACAATCTATATTTTGGGATATTTTTTGTGAACAGTTCAAATTTTAAAAGAAATTTCGAAAATGGAAAAAATGTGTTTGGCTCGCTTTCAGTGAGGCAGGGGGGGACACCTCATCGGCGCCCATGCCGGCCGGCCGGCCGATGGCCGCCGTGGCCGTTCTCGTGGCTTCTCGGCTTTCACGCGCCGCCGTCCACCTCCCGAAGCGCCGTGAAGGTGTCTTCTACCACGTCGACACACTCCTTGTCTATAAAAGCCACCGCCCGGCCGACGATTTTCCCTCTTTCTCCCTCATTTGCTCATCGCCGGCCGCCATTTGCGCTCTTTGCTCAATTCGAGCACCACACACCGTCGCCATCCAATTGCTCCTGCAGTCACCTCCGCCTCACTCTTGCGCACGCCCCGAGCCATAGGTCGAGCCGTGAGGTCGTCTATATCACTGCTGCGTCGCCGTCTTCTTCCTCTCCGGTCATCCACCGCCGCCGTGAGCCCTCTGCCGCGATTCGCGCTCCACAGAGCATCTCAAGCTTCACTAAGTGATCCATTGGCTTCGCTTTGACCTACTGATCATGATCGGCTCACTTATTTCCATCGTGTGCAGCTGGACACGTCGGAACATCGACGAGGCCCTCGGTTCACGCCGCCACAGTCACTGTCTCCGCCATTAACCTTGCTCCACCCCCGTCCACGCCCGCTGCTCCCTTGTTTTGTACCTGTGGTAAGCTTCTGAGTCAGGTCATGAGGTTGTTTGCGCTGTTGTCACTGTAGCTTGGCCGGAACACCGTGAGTCCGACGAGCTCCGCGTGCCCCGAGCCGCCATGGCCGCCGCCACGGGTGCTCCGGTGAGTGAGAGAGGGCTTTTGGTAGCTTGTTGAGTGCGGTTCGGTAAGAGGGAGCGATCGGTGCGCTTAGTTTCGCGGAGGAGCGTCGCCGGCGAAGAGCCGTGGCTACCGCGTCGCTGCACTGTGCTCCGCCGGAGATAAGAGGAGGAGGGAGAGGGGGTGACAGCGGGACCGCCCCTCCGGCCGGCGCGAGAGGAGAGGGCCGCGGGCCGAAGCGGGCCGCGCTGGCGCGCAGCCAAGCAGGCCGTTGGGCCGCCTGATGAGCCCGCGAAGGAATGGTTTTGTTTTTCTTTTTCTAATTAATTTCCAAAGCACTTTTTTTCATCTTTTTGCATTAATTTATTTTGGGCATCTAAAAATGTGACAAAAATATGTGTGTGCTCCTTGTGATATGCTCTGTCAAATAAAAATACTAACTTTGTTTTTCTGATAAAATTTAATTGTGCTTTAATTTGCTCTTTAAATTAATAAATACAAATTCCATGATTTTTAATAATTAAAATATAAGTCCAAAAATTATGAAATTTGTTTTGTGTGCTAATTAGGTGATGATGATCTTAATTATGAAGTTTGACCCTGTTTTGATTAAGTTTTGTATTACACTTAATTAATACCTTGTTTAATTAGTGTTTAATTAATTAATCTTTTAGTTAATTAGGGTTTAATTAATCTCCAATTAGCAAGTTAATTAGTGGCTTTCAACAACTGTAAAAATGGTTAATAAATTAGTAATCACTCTAATCACCATTAGGGTTGCTTGATTTTGGGATTGAGTGATGACCCTAGGTCATTAACCCTAATGACCTTCGGCATTTCATGTTGATTGCGTATCGCTAGTCCGTCGTCGTCGACGCTAATTATACCTTCTTAGTGCGAGGTTGCCGTGAAGGAAAGTTGTACTCAAGATCGACTAACAATCGTTGCATCATTATCGCATGTCTTTATCACTGCACCGTAATCATGCATTCTTGTCGTGTAGCTGTCGGCTCTGAGGAAGGGGTTGATCCAACTCCTGTTCTTGAAGAAGGTGATCGTCGTGAGGAGGTTGGATCTGATCTTGGCGATTGGGTAGCCGATCCTCACTTCATCGAGCCCCAAGGCAAGCCCCGGATGCATTCAAACCCGTCCTTGTATTTCGAAAAGTTTTTATGATTTCATGTGATGATATAATGCATTAGGTGTAGGAGTTATGTGATATCCTACTTGATGCATTTACTGTACCTTGATACATTACCCTGTATACCTGTTTTGATTTCGAAATGCTTAGTACACGCTTAGCCTTGCTACTAGTGTAGGGTTTTGATAAACTGTTTTCAAAAGTGTGAGAACTATACTCCCTGAAGGGAATTTACGAAAACCTGATGTTGCTTGTCGTCTACCCTTGTTCCGACGGGGCCAAGGGTACACCACAAGAACATGATGATGAGTAAATCGAGACGTCGGTGGAGTGACTTGCATCAGGAAGGGCTAGTGCCCTGATGTAGTGTCGTCCACTTGTGTCGGTTAAGGACCGTCCGTTGTTTGGCGCTGGGATCATGAGGTTATTGGATAGTACTAGTCGCATGCTAATGGCGGTAAGCTCCACTTGGACTATTCGTTACTAGAACGGATAGTAGCGTGTACCCATCCTACGATGCGCACCACCGGGTGACCGAGCGGCCGTAGTGAGGTGGTGTAATCGCATACACCCGTTCTAGTATGGAGAAATCTAAGCGTTGAGTTGATGTATGTAAGATGTTCGGTCCTGCATACATCGTGTGGCTAGAAGCCCCACCGGGGTATATTAAGCGATTCGAATCGTCGTGTGCTCCACGATATGGGAGCCGTGATCCGAGTCCCATATCGTAGTAATAATGAAAGTCCGAGTATGAGAGTTTTGAATCCGGCATATGTTTGATAAGTGATTGTTAAAGTAAGGATTGGCTTAGTCTCTTTTCGCAAAAAGGGTGTCTTTTGATCTTGCTAAAGCCTCACCTTGATTCCTATTAGCCAAAGATTCCCGAGTCTTCTCCCCACTTTTTGGTCGGGTAAGTCTTGCGGAGTACTTTTTGTACTCGGGGTTTGTTCAACCCCCTCAAGGCGGTGAACCTCATGGACAAGAGTGCTACGGCCCTTGTTGCATGACGGTTGTCGAAGAAGTAACCGATGAAGAGTGAATTGAGTGGCCTCTGGGCGGGGCACTTTGGTTGTGTGATCTGTAATAAAGTTATATAATGATACTTCCGCCGGTTTGTAATGATAACACTCTGGTTTGTATAAGTTTTGTAAAAGGTTTGTAAATTAAGTTATTGTAAGTCTTCCGCTACTCGGTATTTGTATATGAAAACCGTTGTAATACTTTGTGATGTCTCTCGTAAGTATCGATCCCGAGTGATCGTGGTTTATCGGGGATCCACCCGACGGATCATTTTAAGTTATGTGGTGTACAAGCATAGCCGACGGAGGTCTTAGGGACAATGTCAGGTGCTTGTGGGCCATATAATTTAGAAGGTTCTGCCACAGTCTTCTTCGCCAAATGGTTGGATCATGGAAGTGGGGATTTGGTGAATCCTCTGTGTTGGAGTTGGCGCGGTCGGCTGACGGCGGCGCCTTTTGTCGAGGATGCAGCGGCGGTTGTGGGTGTTGCGGCAAGCTGGAGGACGGATCGAGCTCGAATCCCCGCGGCGCGTGCCGTCGGCGAGCTTCGGTCCAGGATTGGAGGGGCTTGGGGTGCGTCCCCGGCCGATGCTCTTTCAACGGTGTCTTCATCCCGGCCTTGGCGTCAGGTGTCCATTGCGGCTCACTTCAAAGCTATGCAGCGATGGGGCTCCTCCAGATACATGGTGGCCAAGGCGTCTTCCTCGTCGGCGGCCGAGTTGGTGGTCGGCGGCGGCGTCGTCTGGTGTTGGGCAGCACTGGGTCCGAGGTTGTCATTGTAATTTCTTCTTTTTCTAGGGGCCTTTGTGTTAGATGGAGGGGACAACTGTCCATGTATCCTTATACAGTGTATCTGTATTCGCATTAATTTATTTGTACGTTTTCCTTATCCAGTAATATAATACAGGTACGTTTAATAAAAAAAAAAATATATATATATATATAATAAGTCAGGAAATATAATAAGACAATCTTGATATGTACATGGGCTGGAGTGGGACATATAATCTATTAAGTAATGGAGTAAGAGCATCTCCAAGAGTTCCTTAAATTTTTCTCCCAAAACCTCCATGTTTCTCAAGTCTCAACTCCTAAAAAGATATTAGAAGAAAAAAAAGGACCATCTCGAATATACATGAACGTACTACCTTCTATCAGTCATCCAGGCTATAAGCTATTTATTTTGAACACCAAAACATAAACTACAGAAACATAACTCCAAGGAACATATAACAAGTGTAAACCACTGAAATTTTTATACAGCTGTATGTCACATATGATACCACAGAATAATTTTCCTGAATGGCTGCGCCAGGATTTACTTGAAATGGTGCCATTGAAAGCTATCCCAAAAATGGTCACCGCAACTTGTAGTATAAACACATATGTGGACGCATGCCAACAACGCAACAACGCAAGAATTTTGATGCCACGCCTCCACAAGGTATTCTTCAGGTCTTCTCTGTGCATCAATCATGCTAGCGTAGCGCTTATGTGAGTTGGGCAGTTGGGTGACTCCAGTGCATCAATTCATGCTGAATCTTCAAGCAGATCTAGCGAGTCTTCTCAACTAAAGCCAGCCTTGCATTTGATTCTGGATGACCATGAGCGACACAATAATTGAAGACAATAATATTTGAACACTTTTAATCATCAGAACTCTTGTCGAGGACAGACTGGCTGTTCCGATGAGGCTGGGAAATCCAGTGCAGCCCATCCAGCAATTCTGAATACATCCTCTGGTCCAATGGCCCTCGCTTCCTCCCTTTCAGCTCTTCCAGCACCTCAAATGCCTCCTCTGTCCGACTAGCCCGACACAGCTCCTCCAGCAGTGTCCTGTAGGTGATCATATCTGGCTTCCTCCCACAATCCAACATATCCAGCAGCACCCGCCTTGATTCCTCAAACCTCCATTCCAATGCCAATGCCGACACGGCGATCATGTAGACGCCTCCTGATGGCACAAATCCCTTCTCCCTCATCTCTGCAAAATACTCCATCCCCTTGTCCGACCTGCCCTTCTGAAACATGGCCTTGACAATGTAGCCATAGGTGAACTCGTTGGGTTCACAGCCATACAGCGGCATTTCACGGAACACCTTGAGCGCCTCGTCTACCTCCACGCACCGCGCGTAGGCCTTGATGATGAGGTTGAGCAAGAAGGTATCCGGAACCACGCCGGAGGCCTTCATCTGGCGGGAGAGGGACCGGACGGCGTGGAGGTAAACCATCGACGCCGGCGGGCGGCGCACGCGGCGGACGACGGCGGTGAGGAGGAGCGTGTAGGTCTCGACGTCCGGGCGGCATCCCGCGGCGGCGGGCATGGCGCGCATTTTGTTGAACATGTCGAAGGCGAGCGGGGAACAGGCTGCGGCGCGCGCAGCAGAAGCGGAGGCAGGCGTTGAAGAGCCGGAGGTCGGGCGCGCAGGCGCCCGCGAAGACGTCGTGGACGAGGGCCTCGGCCGCGGCGGGGCGGCGGCCGGACGAGGCCGCGGCGAGCGCGGCGAGGTAGGACTCGGGCGCGTGCCGGAACCCCGGGCGCAGCGCTGCCCAGCGGAAGAGCGCGAGCGCGAGGTCCGGGTCCGGCTCGGCGGTGATCGCCGCGGCGAGATCGGACGCGGTGAAGCCCGGGCGCAGCCGCGTGACCCACGCCGCGAACTGCTCGTCCGGGGGAGTGCGGACCGGGGACGGCGCGGTGGTGGTGCGAGAGGGATCCGGGGCGGGAGGGAGAGGGTGTGTGGAGGAAGTGGTGGTGAGGAGGCGGGTGTGGAGGAGAAGGCGGTGGTGGCGGTCGCAGCGGCGGCGCGCAGCGGCGGCCACAGCGGCGAGCAGCGCCATGGTGGGGTGGGGTGGGGTGGGCTTCGTCTGGTTCACTGGACTCAACGAGGAGAGAGGAGGCTAGCGAGCCGCGACTGTTACGGCCACGTGGGCCGAGATAACAATGGGGTCCGGAGGCCCAGCTTTGGTGACAATTGGGCGAGAACTCGTGACATCTCACGTGGGCCGAGCCGAACGCTGATCAGGTTGGCTCCCCCGGGCCTGCCAAGGGCCCGCAGAGGTAGTAAAGCGGTGTGAGCCTGGGACACCAGGCGCCGCCATCCAAGATCCATCCTCGCTGGTTTAAAAAAAAAAAAAAAGAAGATCAATCCTGTCATGCCGTCGGTGGCGGCCATGATCCTGAGGCCTCCCGTGACGCAGCTCGCGCCGCCCGCTCAGCTGTGTCGGCTGCATCTCGCTGTGCGGCGGCGGCTCGCTCAGGTTCAGGCGGTGCGCCGGCCTCAGGCTATCCGCAGTGGGATAGGCCATCCCATCCTGGATGCCTTTTACCGGAAAAAAAGCCAGCAGACGGAGCGGTAAATGGTGCGCTATGGCTTCGACGGCCGCCATTCCCAGCGTTATCGCGGACGTCCGGTACGCGCGGACGTGGCGCGTGGGGCCCGCCGCCCACCACCGGGCGCGACGCATCCGCGCGCCCTCCTCCCGCTCCTCCGCGCCGCCGTTCCACCCCGCCGCCCGCCGCTCCTCCGCGCCCGCTTGCCCAGGCTGCAGAGCAGGGAGCAAGCGAAGCGAGACGCCCGCTGCTGAGCAGCCCTCCGCCTCCGCTGAGCCGCCATGGCGGAAGGCCAGCTCACCGCACACCATGGCTGAGGCTTGGCGAGCCGAGGACGAAGGAGAACCCGCGCGCGCCTCTACCGCCCGCTTCAGGTCGAGCCATCTCGGCGTCCCGCGGTGGCCATGGCCTAGCGTCGTCAGCGACCCGCCCGACCAGCGGCGTCGCACCAGCGGGCTTTCCATTCGCCAGCGCCGCGCCGCAGCGCTACGCTCCCTCCGCGCCACGCTTCGCGTTGGGCGGTGGGCGTAGCGGCGTGGCGTGAGCAAGGCTACGCCTCCCGCGCGCCGCGCCGGAGCCCAGCGTCTCCGGCCTACGCTTACCGCGCCCGCGCCCGCCGCGTGCTTCCGCGTCAGCGCCCGCGTTGGGCAGCGAGCGTGGCGGCGTGGCCGGCGAGGTGGCAGGCGGGCAGCGCTACTCCCGCGTCCAATGCGCCCAGCAGCGAGCCCCAGCGTGTGAGCGGCAGCGCCGCCCGCGGCGCTCCACGAGGGCCGCTCCTTCGCGACGCCGACGGCCGCAGGAGGCGGTCGCCCACACACGAAGCTCTGGGGGAGAGAGAATGGAGAGGGAGGGTGCGGGCTTGTGTGCCGTGGGGAGAGAAAGGAGGGAGGGAGAGAAATTTTTAATAAAATATCCTGACAAGTGGGCTTTATAGTGTTTAGAGTATGATATAGAGTATGAATGGGTGTGAAAAAAAATAGTACATAGTAGAGTATCTTGATGATCGGGATGCATAGAGTATGAAAATGGAGGATCATGAGTGCGGATAGCCTCAGATCCACCCATGCACGGTTCTGCATCGGCCGGCCAGGGACGCCTGTCCTTGGGCAGCATACTACGAACGCTGGTGCAAGGCCTTTAACCAGGCGCGTGACCGCGACGAGATGGCTCAGCGGTTCAGCAAGTTCAAGAAGACCGTGCTAAGGGTGCAGCGGAGCAAGAAAGCTGGACTGCCCTACACATTTGGGCCTTATTTAGATTGCAGATTTTTTCACTCTCTCTTCATCACATCAAGTTTTAACCCGCATGTATGGAGTATTAAATATAAGTAAAAAAATAACTAATTACACAGTTTAGTTATATATTATGAGACGAATCTTTTGAGTCTAATTAGTCCATGATTGAACAATATTTGTTACATACAAATGAAACGGACTACAATTAGAAAGTTGAAATTTTTTCGCAATCTAAACTGAGTCCTCAACGAGTTCGCTGATCTGAATCTGATCGATTCATCGATCTCTACCGCCCTGCAGTTCGCGGAGAATCTCAAGAGACACAACGGCTGCGGGAATCTCAAATCATTCAATCTGCATCAAAAATCTACAACACGGAGTCCACGAATAACTGAACCTGGCCTGTAGTAAGTTATGCTTAGGTGGAATCAATGTCCTGGCATCATGTACTCGTGATGATATAATAGTTCCGTTTCTGTCCAAAGAAAAACTTTTTTATGAAAGTTCTATTTAATTCTTTATGAAATATAGGAGCAGTGGCGGATCCCGGGGGGAGGGGGCCGGCCTGCCCACCCCCTCCACCCCCCCCAGGAGGTCGGCCGCGGCGTCCTTAGGCGAGGCGCCGGCGGAGCCGAAGAGGCCGGCCTCGTCCGCGGCCTCCTTGGCGGCGCCGGCCGCGAGCGAGGCCGCGGAGCCGACGGCCGCGGCGCGGCGGCGGAGGCCCGGGCGGGCGCTGCGGCCGGCGAGCGCGGCGGCGAGCAGGGCGATGAGGAGGCACGCCACCGCGTGCTGCAGCTTGTCGGGGGCCACCCACTCGTCGTCCCACTCCATCCGCCGCCACGGATTCGGTTCAGAATGTTGTCTGTCTGTCTATGACACTGTTCCCCGACCCTGACTCCGACCCGTCTCCGGCAGCTCCCCACCTCGCCTCCGCCGTCAGATTGGCGTTGGAGGGGACTGTTGCGATCTTTGGTGGATCTGTGAGCGAGGAAGGAAAGGCGGATCGAAGAGACACGAACGAGATTGTTCCGTTGCTCTTCCTCCTCGGCAAGTCGGCGTTATCGATTCCTTGATGGCGAAGTATCTGACGCGCAAAGGTCAATCGGTGCACATCAGCAAATGTGCAGGCACGCAATCAGTAAAGGGACAATTAGTGGTGGGGACTGGAGAGGCATCAGCGCCGACGCGTCAGTCGCGGCGAGCGGAGGACGGCCGGAACTGGAATTGGGAATGGGAATGGCGGCGATGGCATCGACGTCGGCCTTGCAGCTCGCGCGCCTGGGAACTGGGATGGCGTATGCTTTTGTGTCTTCTGCTTGTCAACAAGTCAACCTGTGCCGTTTCAGCTGTGGGCTGCGTGAAGTGGATCTCCTGCGTTAGGTGCGCCACCTATGGCCTAAGCTGGCCCACTGCTCAAGTTCAGCAACGCTCTATGGCCCAAGCCCGCCAAGGCGCCAATGACCAAGCTCCATCCACCCTTGAGGCCTTGATAAAATATTTGTTTTTTTTTGCTCAAAAAATAGAATATTTGTTTTAAAATAAAAAACAGTGTTCTCTATGTTTTAAGGTATAGTAGTAATCACTTTAGTTTGATGCTCAATCATTTTTGTGTAATTTTTTATTGAGTTTGAGTTTTCTCAAAAAATTGTAAGTTCAAATAAATGTGCAATGGAAATATATATTATTAAAAAATATTTGATATTTTAGATGTTGGTGAATTTTTCAAAAGTTAAAAGATTCCAAGTTAGCGTCTGACATAGGAAAGAAAAGACCAAAAGAGACTATATTTTGGAACAAGGAAGTAGTAGATACACACGTTTTTCTTTGCCTCAACTTCGTTGAAGACTGCAGAGGCACCACCCTAATCAAATACGTAAGTATGCTTCACAAAACAGTCGCAGCAGACCGTGCCAGACAGCCAGATGTATATTCCTTCTGTATCCATTGGTCGATGCAGGTTCTTCGATGGATTCCGTGAATCTGGACCGTTTCCTCTTCGGTGTCATGGTTTTATATATGGACTAATAAACATCAAGATTTCAACACCTGCTCCAGCTAAATCGTCTGACTTTACTACTTTCTCGCCCGGAAAAGAATACAGTTAGCATAGTATTAGAGTTCGACTACTTTTGGACTGCAGGAATTCCATGGAAACGTACAGAAAAAATTATAGTAATTAATCCATTTTTAGAAAGAGAAATGCAGGGAAAAAAAAAATCCACATTTCAAGGGAGGACCTTATAAAATTATTATATTTATAATATGAAGAAGTACATACTTGCAATACAGACACACAAACGCACAACAGCTCGTAGCTGGCCAACCGTTGTGGCCGGTGCCTGTAGGGGCAGCTTAATGCGATCTGCGATCACTTCATAGTGAGAATTGGAAAAATTCCACCAAACATCCCTGGACCACTGCAGAAATGAACTACTCATGTTTCCCATGCTGCGGGCGGGAGTCCGCGGTATCGATATCAGGCTGTCTTCAACAGCTCACACCCAAATAGCAGACCCATTCCTTCATCTGGGTCACGCACAGGAGAAAGGGAAGTGACCCAAAACCTGCCGTTTCCAACAGCAGACGCAAAGCTCGCTACCCTTTCCCTGCCCACCGCTGCTCGAGGCTTCGCCGCTTTCTTCTCGGGCGGCGCTTCTCCACCGGTGGCTGCGGCGGATCCGGTCCCCTCCACTGCGACGGCCTTCTCCAGTCGCTGGCGAAGCCCGGCCAAGGCCGCCAAGGGCGGCGGCCACCGCTTTGTAACACCTAGGTGTTAATCATGTTTTGCATTTCATTTCATAAAGCATAAGCATCATTATGCATAATATCATAAGCATATCATAATGCAAGGCTTATGTGTGCAACATATATGTTTGTTAAATAATCCTAAAAGTGACCTAGAATGCTTTAGAATCAAAAATAAAGTAGGGTTTATATTCACATTTTTGCCAAAATGTGCTTTCATGAAGTTATATATGTCACATGTGCTTTTATCAAGTTAGGAAATAGCCCAAAGCACAAGTATATGTTTTATTCAGTTTTTGGGGTTGAGCCCTAAATAAAAGTTGTAGTATAAAATATATGTAACAAACTTTATTTAAGGGTCTAGGGCCAAATCCTATTTTATCTTGCTCAAAAAGTGGCATGAATTTTGAATTCAATGTGTTTTGGAAACAGCTTTGACAATTTTTCTAAGTGCTGAATTCCAGTAACCTAATTCATTTTCTAGGGCTGTGTAAAACAATTTTTTCACAAAAAAATCTTGGAAACCAGTGCATCATTTGATAGTACAAAGTTTATACTTTCATGTTGTGGAATTGGTTGAGCTTGATGGTTAGTGGTTAGGCCTTAAATTAAATTGCAAAATTAGTTAAATAGCATGGGTGCACCTCTGCCTAACTGAAACCTAACTGAAACTGATTTTCAGTTTCTTTTTAGTGTCAATTAGGAGCTTGTGGTTTGCAAACTGTTGAGAATTAATTCTTGTCTCTGTAATCAAAGTTTTAATCCGCACATAGGAAATCGCAGAGGTGGAATTGGTTTCCCTTTTTGGTGGCCGAGAGCGTAGAGTTATAGAGGGGGGAAGTTCGTGTTTTCAGTCCGTGAACAGTAGCTCGGCATCAACCCCTTCGCGTCGCCACCGACGTGTCAGGCGCGGTTTCGCCGCCGCTGCCACGCCGCTCCGGTTCTGTTGCGTGCGTCGTGTTGGCCAGTGGAGAGTGGAGAGCTCGCAGCCGCCCATGCCGCTGCTAGTTGTAACACCCCGGTGTTACGTTAACCAAAACCTGTCATGTCATCATCATCATTGCATAAGCATCCATGATTAGAGAACCCTAAATTAAACATTTAAAATGAGTTTACAATTCTAGGGTTTGATTTGAGCTTTTCTATATCACATGTGTATGTGTTGATATTTAAATTCCACTCACAATTTTAATTTTGGTTATAAAATAATCAATTAAAACAAACCTTGGTGGTTGCAAGTGTTTGACTAACTCGACTCACACATCAAGCATGTTTTATAAGTCAAATGATGCAAAACAAGAACAAAAATTGGAATGGGAATTTAAATTTTTCAACCCTAGCCGAGAATGGCTAAGTGTTGAAGTTTGAATTTCATTTTCAATTTCGGGAGCTAACTTTAATAAATTTTCTAAATAAAAGTTACTCACCATTGGCACCATTTCAAAGTATGAAGTTTGTACTATGAAAGTGTGCCATTGGTTGAGTTTGAAAAGTGCCACAACATCACTAATTAATTGCCCAAGATTTCAATTTGAAATTCCATTTCAAAAGTTTGAAATTCCAAGTAAAACTGCCCCCTTTTCAATTTCACCTCAAAATATTCAAAATTTGGGAAAACTCCAAAAATACAGTTTGTGCATCTCTTTGAACTCTACAACTTTGGTATACAAAGTTTTTCAAGTTTTTGAATAAAATTTGAATTAATTTCAAAAGTTATTTGGATTGTAAAGTATCCCTTTTTAAATTTTAAACTTCAATTCAAAAATTATTGGGTTTCATGAAAAACTTTCTAAATGAAAGTTGTAGGCCTTGAAAAGTAGAACAACTTTTATTTTTGGATATTTTTATCTTTTATTCAAAATTTAAAAGTAATTTGGAAATCCCAAAAGTTAAGATTTTGCCCCTTTTCAAATTTGAATTTCAAATTCAAAAACCATTTGGAATCTGGTGAAACTTGTTAAATGAAAGTTGTAGAGCAGGAAAAGTTACACAAATGATATTTTGGGAGTTTTCACTGTTCAGTTCAATTTTTGGGTTTAATTTTGAAAAAGAAAGGGGTGAGGTGTCCCGCTACAAGAGTTGTTGTGCGAGGGGGCCCACTGGTCGGCCGCCCATGCCGGATGTCCGGCCGACGGCGGCCGCCGTGGCGGCTCTCGCTCCTTCCCCGTTTGTGGCGTTGCCAACCACATCACCGCCGTCGCGAACGTCCCCGCCGCCTCCTAAACCTTCCCCCTTGCCCTATAAATACTCCGGGCCGCCGCCGCTACCACCTTTTCTTCCTCCTCCTCATCGCCGGCCGCCACCGTTCACCGGCTCAATTCGTGCTCTACACACCGCCACTGCTTCCAATTGCTTGCACCCATCTCCGCAGCTTCCTTGCGCACGCTCTGAGCCACCGGTTGCACTGCGAGACAACCTGAGCTGCTCATACGCCGTCATCCCCTCTAACTCCGATCAACTGCCGCCGCCGTGGTGAGCCATCGCCGTGCACCCACCTCCAGTCCCGCGTTAAGTTGTTTTCGCGTCGCATCGAGTTCGCATGAGTGTGCTGGTCGTCTTTGGTATGCCCGGCGCCACCGGAGAGGCTCGGAGGAGTTTTTTCCCGGAGGCCGTCTGGCCGGCTGAAGCCAGCCGCGCCACCGGCCCGTGGTGCTCCGGGGGGGTTGGCATAGGGTGTGTAGTAGCTTGTTAGACGCGGGGTGATGCGAGGAAGTCGTTGGCGTGGTCGGTTTCGTCGGAGAAGTTGTCGCCGTCCGAAAGCGCCGCTAATCGCCCGGCCGCCGCTCTGTTCGGCCGGAGTGGAGAGGGAAGGAAAGGGAGAGCCGACACGCGGGGCCGGCCGTGTCGGGCCGAGAGAGGAGAGGAGAGCGCGCGGCGCCCCCCGAGCGGGCCGCGTGCCTGAGTTGGGCCGCGCTGTGCGGGTAGGCCGTGGGCCGCACAAAGTGAGCCCGCGAAGGAAGGGTTTTGGTTTTTTCTTTTTCCAAATAAATTTTCAAAGCACGCTTTTCATCTTTTTGCTAGAATTTCATTTGGGCAAATAAAAATACAACAAAAATATGTATGTGCTCCTTGTGATATTATCTGTCCATGAAAAATACTAACCCTGGTTTTGCAATAAAATTTAATTATGCTTTAATTTGCTTCTTAAATTAATAAATACCACTTCCATGATTTGTAATAATTAAAATATCAGTCCAAAAATTATGAAATTTGTTTTGTGTGCTAATTAGATGATAATGATCTTAATTATAAAGTTTGATCAGGTTTTGATTAAGTTTTATATTATGCTTAATTAATGCCTTAATTAATTAATGTTTAATTAGTTAATTCTTTGATTAATTAGGGTTTAATTAATCTTCAATTAGTAAGTTAATTAGTGGCTTTCAACGACTGTAAAAAATAGTTAATAAATTAGTAATCATCTCTAATCACTGTTAGTGTTGCTTGATTTTGGGATTGAGTGATGACCTTAGGTCATTAACCCTAATGACCTTCGGCATTTCATGTTGATTGCGTATCGTTAGTCCGTCGTCGCCGACGCTTAGCTATACCTTCTCAATACCATGTTACCGTGAAGGAAAGTTGTACTCAAGATCGATTAACAATCGTTGCACCATTATCGCATGCTCTTTTGTTTATTGCATTGTAATCATGCATCTTTATCGTGTAGGCCGTCGGTCCGAGGAGGACGCCGAGCCGCCTCCTAAGCCTCGAAGAGGTTGGATCTGATCCTGGTGATTGGGTAATCGAGCCTCACTTCTTCTCGAGCCCTAAGGCAAGCCGCGGATGCATTCAAACCCGCCCTTGTATTTCGAAAGTTTTATGATTTTATGTTCCGGATATGATGCATTAGGTGTAGGAGTTGTGTGCTATCCTACTTTGATGCATTTATCGTACCTTGTTACATTACCCCTCGTATACCTGTTTTGATTTCGAAATGCTTAGTTGCGCTTTTAGCCTTGCTATTAGTGTAGGTTTTGATAAATTGTTTTCGAAAGGTGATAACAATACCCCCGAAGGGAATTTACGAAAACTCGATGTTGCTTGTCGCCTATCCTTGTTCCGACGGGGTCAAGGATACACCACAAGAGCATGATGATGAATAAATCGAGACCGGGTGGAGTGACTTGCACCGGGAAGGGCTAGTGCCCCGGTGTAGTGTCGCCCACTTGTGAGTCGGTTAAGCACCGTTCGTTGTCTTGGCCCTTGGATCATGAGGTTATTGGATAGTACTAGTCGCATGCTAATGGCGGTAAGCTCCCTTGTATGATCCATATGAGAACGGACACCGGGACGGAAGTAGCGTGTACCCACACTACGAGTGCACCCGTCGGCCGAGTTAGACCGGCGGCGTAGGGAGATGGTGTATCTTGTACTCGTGGGCTAGGACCCGCTAAGTGCGGAGAAATGCAAGTGTGAGTTGATATATGTAAGATGTTTGGTCCTCGCATATATCGTGTGGCTAGGAAGCCCCAAATGGGTATATAAAGCTATTCGAATCGTCGTGGTGCTCCACGATATGGGAGCCGTGATCCTTGCACCAAAGATCGTAGTAATGATGAAAGTGTGAGAATGGAAGGTTTGAATCCGACATGTGTTTGACAAGTGACCGATCTCGTAAGGACCGGCTTAGTCTCTTTTTACAAAAGGGTGTCCTTTGATCTTGCTAAAGCCTCACCTTGATTCCTACTAGCCAAAGATTCCCGAGTCTTCTCCCCAATTTTTGGTCGGGTAAGTCTTGCGGAGTACTTTTTTGTACTCGGGTTTGTTCAACCCTCATTGCGGGTGAACCGCATAGGCAAGAGTGCTACGGCCCTTGTTGTATGACGGTTATCGAAGAAGTGACCGACGAGGAGTGAATTGAGTGGCCTTTCGGCAGGGGCAACTTTTGTTGCGTGGTTTGTAATAAAGTTATATAATGATACTTTCGCCGGTTTGTAATAATAACACTCTGTTTGTATAAGTTTTACAAGAGGTTTATAAATTAAGTTATTGTAAGTCTTCCGCTACTCGTATTTATATATGAAAACCGTTGTAATCTTTGTGATGTCTCTCGTAAGTATCGATCCTGAGTGATCGTGGTTTATCGGGGATCCACCCGACGGAACTTTCTAGGTTATGTGGTACGCAAATACGGCTGACGAAGGTCTTAGGGACAATGTCAGGTGCTTGTGGGCCATATAATTTAGATGGTTCTGCCACAGAGGGTATCAGAGCGGTACTTACTAAGATACTCACAGTGTTACTTTCAAAAACTTCAAAATGTTTTGGATCCAAAAGTTAACTGGTCTTAGTCCAAATTGCTTCTGCTCCGTCTTAATTCTTTCTTGTAGCCTTGTTAGGTGTTATTTAAAAAGAAGTCTTAAGCGGAGTATCATGTGTTTTTCTTTTGTCCTATATTACTAAAAGTATGCTTATGTTAGTTTAAAAAGTTTTCGCTTGATCCGTAGGTTCGATCATGCATCATGTTTAATTCATATGTTTAACACTGAATCCCCGAAAAAAAGTGGTTGGGCTATGTAGAATCAATCCTATTCTTGCTAACTCTAAGGTTCTCGATCTTATAGAATCTATCTTTGCTGCTCTCTGATGGCCCGTACCAAGCGCATCGCTCGAAAGATGACCGGTTCTAAGGGTGTGCCACGTCACCACCGGCACCGCGTCGCCGCAACGATGCCGAGGCCGGACCGAAGCGAGCCAAAGCCGGAGAAGAAGACCAAGAAGCGTAAGATAGCCGAAGTTGTCTGGCCGAGCTAGCTATCGCTACCAAGGAGCGTAGCATAGCAATTGCCGAGAGGATGAGGTGAAGTCCGAAGTTAGCGGGTCACCGCGGGCAGAGCAAGTCGGACCTTCGTACCATCCACAAGCTCCAAATGACCATTGCCCGTCTTCAAAGATGAGCCGCAAGGCGCAATGACTCGTGAGGAACGATGGGTACGATTACATTGAGGAGCTGCAGGCTCGGATAGACGACCTCCAAGCTTACAATGCAAAGCACTCCATGAGGAAGTCCATCACCAAAGATAATCTCCATGATCCTCTGTACCAAAGAACAAGTGGCCAGCGGGGCGACTTGGGTGCCGTGGAGTCACCGGAAGTGCACTCGGCACCGACAGAGGAGTCCGAGGTCGACGAGTCCGCTATGGGCAATGAGTCCGATGCGGACCATGGGTCCGACATCCGAGTGTCCCGAGAGAGAAATATGTGTAAAATAGTCAACCTGGGAATGTCCGGCCTACGAGCGGACTTGTAATATAAATAAGTGAACCTCTGTGTGACTAGTTTGTACTGCTGTTTTAAAAGTTCAATAAAACTGCTTGTGAATAAATATAATCTTGTTTATAACAGATGTCCGATCATCCTCATGCTGGTTCTTCGCAAGAGAGGGGTGAGGCCCCGCAGCCACCACCAGCACCCCCATCCTTGGCTGACGCTGTGGTAGCTTTAGTCCATGCCACCACCGAGAATGCCTGTATGCTACGGGGAGATAAGTCGAGCAAAATCGTGATGCACCACATGAAAATCGTGGGTCGCCGTAATCACGATGAAATCACATATGCGAGACTTCACCGAGACTCGTCCCGCCGGTGTTCACCGTAGTGGCTGAGGAACCCTTAGAAGCTAATGATTGGCTTCGTATCATAGATCTAAAGTTTGACCTACTAGAGGGTTGTCCAGTTTGTTGAAACCCAAGTTTGCCGCCCAACACCGAGAGGCCCTGCATGATGCGTGGTGGGCAAATTTCCTTGCACGACGACCACCGACCCGAAAGAAATTACCTGGGCTATGTTTAAAGATGCATTCCGTCAACATTTTATTCCGGCACGGGTAATGCAAGCTAAGCCGGAAGAGTTTCTAGCATTAAAGCGTGGTGGTCAAACCGTGGTGCAATATGTGAATGCATTCAAATAACTATCCCAAAGTATGCACCCGAACATGTGGATACCGACGGCAAAAAAAAGAAGAGGTGTTTTGTTAGGGGTTTGAGAAATGACATCGAAACCCATCTCACCGCAAAACCCTAAAGCCACTTTTTATGAGTCGGTGGATATTGCCATATCCTACGAGAGATCTTTGCAAAAACAAGAAGAGTGAGGAGAGACGTGCCTTTTCTAGACCATCCGGGCGGAATCCAAAAACGCCGAGGGTTATTTTCCATCCCACTCAACATAACCGTCAACCATTCCAATATCCCCAAAGACCAAAGAAAACCACCAACCTTATCGTTACCCACCCCAAAGAAGAACAAGCCCAAAGGCAACAGACGTATGTTCGCCCCCTGCCGCAAACCTATCCCCTGTGAGCCGAGCACTCAAGGTGTTCAAACCCAACCCCACCCACTCCCCAAAATGCCCCCCACCGGTTTCGGGTCCGTGCTTTAATTGCAACCAAACCGACATCTTTACCGAAACTGTCCATACCCCAAAAAGAAATACCTCCAATTTTCAGCAAGGGTCCGCAGCCAACAAAGACTGAGAGTCGGGGCAAGGGTGGTCCGCAGCGCGTGCCCGAAGGTCGAGTGCCGGGAAGAAGACGGACGTGTATATCAAGTTCAACCCGAAACGCCTGAAGGAGAGCCGGTTTTAATGGGTATGTTCCCTATTGCCGGTCACCCCCGCAATTACATTGTTTGATTCTCGTGCATCGCATACATTTATCAACCGCACATTTGTTATCAAGCATGAAATCCCCATAAAAGAAATTAAAGATGAGTTTTTGGTGCAATCACCGGAGGGCGATATGCACACGGGAAATGGTTTATCGATTCCTATATCTCTTGGTGGGTATCTCTATCCCACGGATCTGATAGTCTTGAAGGATCAAAATATAGATGTGATCCTTGGAATGAATTGTTACGCCATTATGGCGCTGTGATAGATACCCCTGAATAGAAATGTTAAACTGTTGCTACCCGATAACCAGTCCCACTCCTTATCCAATTTCCGATTCCCAAGAGGGCGATTCGCTCGATTAATGCCACCTCGGTGCAAGACATCAAAAATATCCCCGTGGTTTGTGAGTTCCCAGATGTGTTTCCCTCGAGGATTTGCCCGGTTACCACCGAAAAAGAGACGTTGAGTTTGTGATTGAGTTAAAGCCGGCACCGCACTAGTATCCCGAAGAGCTTATAGGATACCCCCAAAAGAGTTAGCCGAATTGAAAACGCAGTTGACTGAATTGTTGGACAAAGGTTTTATCAGACCTAGTTCATCACCGTGGGGTTGTCCTGCGATCTTTGTGAAAAAAAAGAAGGATCACACTCGAGAATGTGTGTGGACTATCGTCCCACTCAATGAGGTGACCATCAAAAATAAATATCCTCTACCTCGTATAGATCTTCTTTTCGATCAACTTGCGGGAGCCAAGGTGTTCTCCAAGATTGATCTTAGGTCCGGGTTACCACCAAATCCGAATCAGGCCCGAAGATATTCCCAAAACCGCCTTCACCACCGCATACGACCTATACGAATATCTTGTTATGTCCTTCGGACTCACAAATGCTCCAGCCCATTTCATGTATCTGATGAACTCGGTGTTTATGCCCGAGCTCGATCGCTTCGTTGTGGTTTTCATCGATGATATTCTTATATATTCCAAAAACAAAGAAGAGCATGCGGAGCATCTCCGTATTGTTTTGTCTCGTCTCCGAGAACATCAGCTTTATGCCAAATTTAGCAAATGTGAGTTTTGGCTTAGTGAAGTCAACTTTCTTGGTCATGTTTTATCTGCCGAGGGTGTTGCAGTTGACCCTAGCAAAGTCCAAGATATTCTCAACTGGAAGCCACCCATCAGTGTCCATCAAGTTCGTAGTTTCCTTGGAATGGCGGGATATTACCGTCGTTTCATTCCTGACTTTTCCAAAATAGCCAAACCAATTACCGAACTCCTAAAGAATCAAACCAAATTCCGGTGGTCATCTGAGTGTGAGCAAGCATTTCATAAGTTGAAAGATCTTTTGACTACCGCCCCGATCCTAGCTCAGCCAGATATTGAAAAGTCATTCGATGTATATTGTGATGCATCTGGCATCGGCATCGGATGTGTGTTGATGCAAGAAGGCAAGGTTATTGCTTATGCTTCGAGATAGTTGAAACGACATGAAGAGCATTACCCAACTCATGATCTTGAGTTAGCCGCGGTTGTACATGCTCTGAAAATATGGAGGCACTACTTGTTGGGCAATAAATGCAATATCTATAGTGATCACAAAAGTCTGAAATATATCTTTACCTAGTCTGAGCTGAATATGAGGCAAAGAAGATGGCTAGAATTAATTAAAGACTATGATCTTGAAGTGCACTATCATCCTGGTAAAGCCAATGTAGTTGCCGATGCTCTCAGTCGAAAGGGCCAATGCAATTGTCTTACTATCACACCAGTGAATCTGAGTTTGTGTCAAGAGTTAGAAAGATTGAATATTGATATGATCCCTCAGGGTAGTCTGAATGATATCACAGTACATTCTTCTATTCAAGAGAAAATTGTTGCAGCACAACGAGAAAGCAAAGGTCTCAAGCACATTAGAGAGAAAGTCAGATCAGGGCGAGCATCTTGCTTCCGCCTTGATGACAACAATGTATTATGGTTCAAAAATCGTCTAGTTGTTCCGAAGGTCCCCGAGCTCCGACAGTTGATTCTTGACGAAGCTCACTTAACCGATTCTCGATTCACCCGTAGCAATAAGATGTATCATGACCTTAGGCAGAGATTCTGGTGGACTAAAATGAAAATCGAGGTAGCTCGATACGTTGCAAAATGTGACACTTGTCGAAAAAGTCAAAGCCATGCATCTGAAGACCGCTGGGATGTTACAGCCTTTACCAATTCCCCGCCTAGAAGTGGGAAGATATTAGCATGGACTTTATCGTTGGTTTACCTAGAACTGCCCGAGGGTATGATTCTATATGGGTTATTGTTGATCGATTGACTAAGTCGGCCCATTTTATCCCATGAAAGAATGTTTACCGAGCACCTCAATATGCTCGATTATATATAGACCGAATTATGTGTTTGCACGAGGTACCCAAGTCTATTGTTACGATAGAGGTACACGTTTGTTGCCCGCCTCCGCGAAATTCCATGAGACCTTGGGTACTAATTTATTATACAATCTCGCTTACCATCCGCAAAACCGGAGGGCGGTGAAAAAGAGTAAATCAAATCCTTGAAGATATGTTAAGATCTTGTGTATTGACATATTCCTTAGCTTGGGATGAATGTTTGCCACTCGCAGAATTTGCTTATAATAACAGTTATCAAGAGAGTCTCAAAATGGCACCATTTGAAGCTTTATATGGCCGTCGATGTCGTACTCCACTTAATTGGTCTGAACCGGGAGAAAGACAGTTCTATGGAGTTGATTTAGTTAAAGAAACTCAAGATAAGATCGCACAAATTCAAGCAAATCTGAGAAAAGCTCAATCTCGGCAGAAAAGCTATGCGGATCGTCATCGGCGACCCTTGGCATTTAAGGTTGGAGACTTTGTATACCTGAAGGTATCCCCCATGAAGGGTGTGGATCGTTTTGGGGTCAAAGGAAAGTTGGCGCCTCGATATATTGGTCCATTTCAAATCATTGAACAATTGTGGTAAGGTTGCATATAGACCGAATCTACCTCGAACAGTTGTCTACGGTGCACAATGTGTTCCATGTATCTCAATTGAAAAAAGTGCTTGCGAGTGCCCGAGCAAGGTTGTTGATATTGAAGGTGTCACACTTGAGCCCGATTTGACATGTACCGAGTATCCAAATCGTAATTCTTGATCGAAAAGATCGGGTTACACGCAGACATGTAAAGAAGTTTTATAAAGTTCAGTGGGATCAACACTTTCGAGGATGAAGCAACTTGGGAGTCGGAGGAGTTTTTGAATGAGCATTTCCCGTGAAGTTTTTCTTCCTTCTTTCTCCCAAGTCACGATTCGTTTCTAAGAATTGTGACTTTCCGAAAACATGAGACTTGTAATATGAACCCTTCTACCTCCCTTATGAAACCATGTAAGATGTGTTTTCTTGACACGTTTCCTTTTCCATTACTTAGCCCTAAGCTTTGAATCTCGGAACGAGATTCCTTTTAAGGGAATATAATGTAACACCCCTGTTACGTTAACCAAAAACCTGCCATGTCATCATCATCATTGCATAAGCATCCATGATTAGAGAAACCCTAAATTAAACATTTAAAATGAGTTTACAATTCTAGGGTTTGATTTGAGCTTTTCTATATCACATGTGTATGTGTTGATATTTAAATTCCACTCACAATTTTAATTTTGGTTATAAAAATAATCAATTAAAACAAACCTTGGTGGTTGCAAGTGTTTGGCTAACTCTGACTCACACATCAAGCATGTTTTATAAGTCAAATGATGCAAAACAAGAACAAAAATTGGAATGGGAATTTAAATTTTCAACCCTAGCCAGGAATGGCTAAGTGTTGAAGTTTGAATTTCATTTTCAATTTCTGGGAGCTAACTTTAATAAATTTTCTAAATAAAAGTTACTCACCATTGGCACCATTTCAAAGTATGAAGTTTGTACTATGAAAGTGTGCCATTGGTTGAGTTTGAAAAGTGCCACAACATCACTAATTAATTGCCCAAGATTTCAATTTGAAATTCCATTTCAAAAGTTTGAAATTCAAGTAAAACTGCCCCCTTTTTCAATTTCACCTCAAAATATTCAAAATTTGGAAAAACTCCAAAAATACAGTTTGTGCATCTCTTTGAACTCTACAACTTTGGTATACAAAGTTTTTCAAGTTTTTTGAATAAAATTTGAATTAATTTCAAAAGTTATTTGGATTGTAAAGTATCCCTTTTAAATTTTAAACTTCAATTCAAAAATTATTGGGTTTCATGAAAAACTTTCTAAATGAAAGTTGTAGGCCTTGAAAAAGTAGAACAACTTTTATTTTTGGATATTTTTATCTTTTATTCAAAATTTAAAAGTAATTTGGAAATCCCAAAAGTTAAGATTTTGCCCCTTTTCAAATTTGAATTTCAAATTCAAAAACCATTTGGAATCTGGTGAAACTTGTTAAATGAAAGTTGTAGAGCAGGAAAAGTTACACAAATGATATTTTGGGAGTTTTCACTGTTCAGTTCAATTTTTGGGTTTAATTTTGAAAAAGAAAGGGGTGAGGTGTCCCGCTACGATAGTTTATGCGGGGGCGCCAAATCGCTTGGCCGCCCATGCCGGATGGCCGGCCGACGGCCGCCGTGGCGGCTCTCGCTCCTTCCCGCGTTTCGCCGCGTTGCCAACCACATCACCGCCGTCGCGAACGTCCCCTGCCGCCTCCTAAACCTTCCCCTTGCCCTATAAATACTCCGGACGCGCCGCTACCACCTTTTCTTCCTCCTCCTCATCGCCGCCGCCACCGCTCACCGGCTCAATTGGGTGCTCTACACACCGCCACTGCTTCCAATTGCTTGCACCCATCTCCGCAGCTTCCTTGCGCACGCTCGAGCCACCGGTTGCAATCATGAGACAACCTTGGAGCCGCTTATACGCCGTCATCCCCCCTAACTCTCCGATCAATCTACCGCCGCCGTGGTGAGCCATCGCCCGTGCACCCACCTCCAGTCCCCGTTAAGTTGTTTTCGCGTCGCATCGAGTTCGCATGAGTGTGCTGGTCGTGCTGGTATGCCTGGCGCCACCGGAGAGGCTCGGAGGAGCTCTTTCCCCCCAGCCGTGGCCGGCGAAGCCGCCCGCCACCGGGCCCCGTGGTGCTCCGGGGGTTGGCATAGGGTGTGTAGTAGCTTGTTAGACGCGGGGTGATGCGAGGAAGTCGTTGGCGCGGTCGGTTTCGTCGGAGAAGTTGTCGCCGTCGAAAGCGCCGCTAATCGCCGGCCGCCGCTCCTGTTCGGCCGGAGTGGAGAGGGAAGGAGAAGGAGCTGACACGCGGGGCCGGCGTGTCGGCGAGAGAGAGGAGAGGGAGAGCGCCACGGCGCGCCCGAGCGGGCCGCGTGCCTGAGTTGGGCAGCGCTGGCTGTGCGGGTAGGCCGTGGGCCGCACAGTGAGCCCGCGAAGGAAGGGTTTTGGTTTTTCTTTTTCCAAATAAATTTTCAAAGCACAGTTTTCATCTTTTTGCTAGAATTTCATTTGGGCAAATAAAAATACAACAAAAATATGTATGTGCTCCTTGTGATATTATCTGTCCATGAAAAATACTAACCCTGGTTTTTGCAATAAAATTTAATTATGCTTTAATTTGCTTCTTAAATTAATAAATACCACTTCCATGATTTGTAATAATTAAAATATCAGTCCAAAAATTATGAAATTTGTTTTGTGTGCTAATTAGATGATAATGATCTTAATTATAAAGTTTGATCAGGTTTTGATTAAGTTTTATATTATGCTTAATTAATGCCTTAATTAATTAATGTTTAATTAGTTAATTCTTTGATTAATTAGGGTTTAATTAATCTTCAATTAGTAAGTTAATTAGTGGCTTTCAACGACTGTAAAAAATAGTTAATAAATTAGTAATCATCTCTAATCACCTGTTAGTGTTGCTTGATTTTGGGCAGGGCAACTTTTGTTGCGTGGTTTGTAATAAAGTTATATAATGATACTTCCACTGGTTTGTAATAATAACACTCTGTTTGTATAAGTTTTTACAAGAGGTTTGTAAATTAAGTTATTGTAAGTCTTCCGCTACTCGGGTATTTATATATGAAAACTGTTGTAATAATGTGATGTCTCGTAAGTATCGATCCCGAGTGATCGTGGTTTTATCGGGGATCCACCCGACGGAACTTTCTAGGTTATGTGGTACGCAAATACGGCTGACGAAGGTCTTAGGGACAATGTCGGTGCTTGTGGGGCCATATAATTTAGAAGGTTACGCCACACTAGTGGCCCGACCGGCTCGCGCCGGCTCTCCACCCTTCTTTTTCCTTCTCGTCGGCGCCCACGGAACGGCCGCCCGTGCTTCACGCATGCCCGGCCAATGCCCCCTCGCTAGCCACGCGCAGTGCTCATGAAGTCACCGGACACCTCTCCGTGCACGCTCTTGGCTATAAATAGCTTATGCCGATCATCGTCGTCTTCTTGTGTCTTCACGGCGCCGCCGCGCCTCCACCGCCGGCCAAAATTAGGTGCTCTATGCTCAACCACCGCGGAAATTGCTCGCTCCCCTAGTCTCGCCATCCCTTTGCGCTTCTCCTAAACCTGCCCGTGTGGCCAATTGCCACCGGAATCGTTTCCGCGCCATCCTTTCTTCCTCGCGGCCGGCAAAG